>ARYC01000729.1:0-19091 GCA_000711775.1 Oxytricha trifallax | reverse complement strand
TAGAGGACTCCTATGACAAGAAAGTTATTAAGGATCATCAGTATGCTTACAAGGTATATCCTTTCAACTATCTCCTTAGTGATGATAAATATTAAATGGAGTTTACTAATGAATATTAAGTACTCACTCAAGCTAAGTTTAAAGAGTGCAAATACTTAATAAAGCTAGATGCTGCTCTCCTAGCCAAAGATCATGTAGCTTTCAGACTACCACTCTTTGAAATGACACTCAGAGATTTCATAACTGATCAAAGAAATCATAGATGGCTTGCATTAATATCAACCTAAGCTATACAAGGTATCAAAGAGCTTCATAAGTTAGGCTTTGTTCACAGAGATCTCAAGCCTGAAAATTTAATGTTGAACTTTTCACCGGTAACAGTAACAATTATTGATTTCAACAGAGTGGAAGTATCAAGGCTTGGAAGTGTAATGGGAACTCCAGGTTATTATCCAGAAAGAGAAAACTGGAGAGATGGAGATTTACAGTGGGATATGTGGGCTTTAGCAGCAATAATAATAGAGTGCGATATGCCTCGCAACGATTACTACTCTACAAGGTGCGAGAAGGATGCAAGGCAAGGAATAAAGCAATTTATTTACAAAACAAGAGTGTCTCAATCAATGAAGCAAATGGCAGAGTCAATAATAATAATACCAAACTCAAGATCAGACATATCAATAGAGTAGATAGAGTTGTGGTTAAGTAAGATAAACTTCAGACCTCTCCCACAAAATCCAAAAGTGCATTTTGAGTGATTTAATGAAATACATTTACTATAAATTTCACATTAAAACCTATTAATAACCCCAACCCCTAACAAATTCCCTACAAATCAAAGCACTTATAAACCTCATTAAGGGGTTTTGGGGTTTTGAGTGCAGTCTTGTAAATGGCAAGAATCTTGTCTGCATCAGCATAAATTTTTAGCCTTAGACTCCATAATTTATATAGTTTTTGAGATTAATACTCTATTGATAAATCTTAATTTCTTACAAGGTCAATAGAGTTTTTGGTTGTTCTACTCTATTCTAACTAAGTCTCTGATTTCATGTTAAGATATAACTTTAATTAGATTTAATAGAATGAACTGATAAATATGCTTGATAAAACTCTATATGAGATGTTATTCAGATAATTGTTCATTTTTATAAATAATATAGTGCTTATCTTATTCTTTCAATAGTAGTTATCTTTCTATAATGCTACCCAAATATTTATGTATTCATTTTAAAAAAAAAGTTTAGTTATTATCTTTTTCTTGTAAACTCATTCAATTATTTACTTGGAGTTGCCTCGAGGAACAAGCATACTCAATTCTTATATTAATTTAATTTAATATCTCTGTATTATATATAACTTTATATAATTACTCTTTAGTATTACAAATTTATATTATATTCATTATAAGCAATCAGTTATTCTTAATATAGAATAGAAATTTTAAATTTATTAAATAAAATTGTAAAAAAACTTATTAATACTTGTAAGCTACAATGGCATATCAATAGCCATCCTCAATAGCCTTATAGTTGTTAACAAAACATCAAAGATAGAAAATAATAATAAATAAAGAAAAAAATAAAGACAAAATATACAAAAAGACTTATTAGCGGCAAAGTTGATAAATGATTCTGTTTTTGGCTTTGTAATTTGAAATCATAATTAAAATAACTTACTTTTTGGTTGATTTTTAGATTTGTTATAGAATTTCATAAAGCTTAATATAAAAATTCAAGTGAATAAAAATATATGCATTAAATTAATTTAAATAAATTTATCCTTAATTCCTTAATAGTTTAATGTTAAATTGATTTATTATTTGTTTTTATAGTGCTTTTCTCCTTGAAGTCTAATGAATTAAATTTAATCTGCAACATCTTAAATCATGTTACTCTTTATTTTAAAGCTTAGTTTAATTTTTTATAGCAGCATGGAGTTTATTAGCTTAAGTTTTGGATTCTTAAATCTATTAAATTTAATTTAAGTAAATTTAATTCATAAATGTCGTCTGATCTTTTTTTTGTCATTCAAAATGTTTTAAGATATAATAATAAATAATGATAGTAATTATATATCGAAAATAATCTATACTTTCGTTTTCAGATCAAAAGATCTCAAGAAGGGTATCTTCATTTTCTATATCAAATGATGAATTACAATTCCTATTAATCCGGTAAAAAATCGTTTTCTTATAATTTTTAAGAACAAAATAATTTATTATATTAAATGAATGAAAAAAAATCAAAAATAAATCAGTCAATATATAATCAAATATATAGCTCAATTTAGAAAAATTAAGTTAAAAGGATTTTAATAACTAAGATTGAATATTATTCACAATTTTTCAATTAAATTCCTTTACAACCTTCAGATTATATAAGATATTTATGATGTAATGGTCTTAATAATCACATTTTTATCTGTGCTCTTTCACCAAGATATAGGAATCGTACAATTATTAATTAAAAAATATCATCTTATTTAATAATATTATTATCAAATGATTAAGGATTTTTTACGGGATATTTTGGTTTAATTAATCTTTGTTTCCTTGAGCACATTTGTATCCAATGTTCACGTCATCCTAAAATTTATTATAACTTTAGCTTTTTTATTCAATTTACTTTACAAATCTCCAAACTTATTTGGGTAAATCTTCAAATATTATACCAATTTTACGGATGAAAATGGAATCCTCTTCTCATCTTCAATATCAAGCTAAATTTTCTTTATTATAAGCATTATCGCTTAAATCTGAATGTCTTTCAAGTATGTAATTTAAAGAATTTGTAATTATATGATGACAAAATATTATTGCAGGAATACATTTGATTTGGGAAAATAAATCATAAAATAATTAATTAAATATTAAATTCGTGGCAGTTAACTTTCTGGAAACCCTGACAATATGGCACTTAATCGAAAGAGAATTCAAAATCAGCTGGACTTTACTATTGGCCGTACTCCTCTATTGCATCCCCAGACCGAGTTAACACGACTTTAATTTTGACATTAAAATTAACTAAACAAATCACCGAAAATTAAAGTCGTGTTTACTCGCTCTGGAGATGCGATAGAGGGGTACCGCCATTTTTAAAGTTGAGCTGATTTTGAATTCTCTATCGAAAAAGTACCATATTGTCTAGGTCTCCAGAAAGTTAACTGCCACGAATTTAATATTTAATTAATTAATTTATGATTTATTTTCCCAAATCAAATGTATTCCTACAATAATACACAATAAATTAAAAATAGCAAGGCAATATACAAAAAAGTGTAAATCTAAAAAATATATCATTCTATATAAATGCTATTTTGATCAAAATACCATTTGCATATTTCAATGTTCCTTCCTCATTTTACTTTAGCTGCTCATCGAAGGCTTTGTCTGTCTCTACCACCACTCATACTGTGTCAATTCCAGTAAAAACAATCTAGATGTTTTTTTTCGTAACTTTCTTCTAGATGAATCACAAGGCAACTTCTGATTATCCATTTTTAAATTTTATAATTATAATTAATTTCATTTGTTTATATTAAATTGTAACAGTTAATATTCTCGTTGTATAAATTGATTAGGCGCCAATAAAATTCTAGTACTTCATATAACTGATTTTCTTTCCTGTGTTTCAATATATTATGGTTTGACAACAACAAAAATTATATTTTGGTAAGTTCAATCCTGCTGAAATAGTCACATTTTCATATCATAAACAATTACTGATACTAAAATATAAATTAGGCTTAACATCTATCATGGAGTTAATGTCATTATTGTCTAATTTTTCATTGAAAATTGTATTCTTTAGCTAGATTACGAATTCAGTTATTCTGGCCAAAATTTACCTCTTAGATTAATGAAGGGGAAGGCATCTTCTGAAGATCCCTTTGTCCAGGGCATGGGCTACTTTGAAGTATGATACCTATAATGAATATGCTGTGATTTGATTCTTCTAGTTAAATATAAATAAACTTATTTACCATTCAAGGAATTACAACAATTTCAGGAAGTCAAATTCGTTTTTCTTTACTCGACTAGTTTTTGTTTGGTATTTTGAGTAACTCATCAAAGTTTTTAATCTTTAAGACTTTCTTTTTCTTTCTTGCTTTTCATATAAGTTCAAATAATACTCTTAGAACAATCATTCTTCAAAATAAACCTAGTAGAATCTATAGTTTGATTTTACAGTCGATTTTAATGAAAAGCTCCAAAAATTCTTTCGCTTTGTATTAATGATTATATTAATTCTCAATAAAAAACTTTAAACACTTTGGTTTTATACTTAAAATGCATTTAGCCTCATTTATAACTAGGATTTCTATCTGGTTTATAGTCAATTTAGAGTAATAATTATTATGATTTTAATAGCGTCTATATAAATTAAAGGAAGCGTACAATCCTCTTTTCATTTGAAATCATTTTTTTAAATTGTGCTAATTAGTTCTGGCTTTTTTTTAAAAAATTTATATACTAAACATGAAAAATAAATGATTATTTGAAATTGCTAAATTTTTTATTATAAACTCAATTCTTAATGTTATTATTATTTGAATTTATTGGTATTAAAAATTCCTCAATAATTAAATAAATTAATTGTTAAACTGAAATATTATCAATATAATAAAAAATTTTAAAGTATTTTTATATATAATAATTTATAGTATTTTTCGCTTTTACATTATTTAAAATTTCCAATTGAAATATTATACTCTAAGCTATTAGTTAAATAGTATAAAATTTAGGGGAATTAATTAAATTTATCTACTTTTCTCATTTCTATTTTTCATTATTATATTATTAATAATTTATACTTATTAATTCTACCATAAATGAAATCAATATTGGTTACTAACTAAAATATATTAAAAAAATTAAAGAAGTAATGAGAAAACTAAATTTGATTAATTAAGTATATCTCCTCTTTAAATAAACTATATTTTAAGTTAATATGTATTGTAATTCATTATCTATAACAATTGCCTTGCATATTATTATATTAGTATATTTTATTTTATTATAAAACATATTTATGGTATATTTTTATTTTTATTTTTGTTTGTAGCTAATGAGTGATCTCAATTAATGAATCATTTTTATGATCAATTTATAATACTAAATTAAGCCATCATTCGAAAGAGACGCATTATACTGAGTATGTGAGGAAGTCAAGAAGAGAATTATAAATAAATGATGGAAGCTCTTACCAGTCTTGCTAATGCTGAGATTGTAGTTTCTGTCCATTTTACTGAAGTTGTTTCAGTACTCTAACCTCAGTGTCAGAGGTGAACCTTATAGTTTGCTACTCTAGTTTTGGTTTTCTTACTCTTAAAACTTGAGTACAACCTTCGTCATACTCCGTATTAACTAAGAAGCCATTTTCACGTTTATTAATATCAAATAGTGGTGGAATACTTAGTGATCAGCCCACTTGAAGAGCAAAATCAAAATTAATGAACATAACATCCCCTGATTACTAAATCAGCATGCCTTAATGTCGGAGAGAGTTATATTAAAATGCAAGGTCTCAGCCTTGATCAGGCTTCTCTGTCTTTCTTTAGCTTTTGGTTTCAAATTTTTGGAAGTTTTGTTTATTCTATTGTGATATATTTCAAAATCTAAATCGTTATATGCCTTTTATTGATTGTAAAGCTATAATAAATTTGTATAATTACTGATCTTAGAAATTGTATTATTCATTTACCCGAACTCTTATTCCATCGAAATCCAAGGTTTGTACTTATATATAAAACATTATATTAATGTTTTTCTTTGTAGTAGTCCAATATGGAGAAGAAAACTCTGATTGCTATCAAGAAAATGAAATAGTATTTCCTGTTTTTTAAGGTTTTTCTAATAATCTTGAACTTGTTGAGTTTTAAATATTTTATTCATATAAGATATTATTTTCATTAAATTTGCTAAATAGTAATATACATATTATGATTTTATCTATTATCTCCTTATGAAATTGTTAATTAATTCATATAATAAATTTTGTAATTTCTCTAATTAAAGAATTAAAAATGAAATTTGCTTTATTTAATTATAATATTTTTTGAAATATTTTTTAAATTATAAATAAAATTTACGAGATTTTTCTACATTTTACTATTTATTTTTACAATAATAAAAAAATACACTTATTCGAATTAATTTTTTGATTTTGTTATATTTAATTATTTTAGTTCTATTTATTTGTGGTTTTTATAAATCATTTATTAGTTTTTTTGCTTTTAAAATAATGATAATTGTTATAAAATAATATATGCGGAAGAATTACTTTCCTCTTATTCTCTTTTATCATAACATTTAAAGTTTAAAAAATATAACTAATATCCTTTTAAATAGACGTGAAATCCTTCATCATTACATTATTTTTAATAGCGCCAAGTTTAGCTAATTCATAATTACTTTTTTTTATTTAGGCACATTTGTAGTAATCATATTCTTGTTTGACTCTATTACTATTAAACTGATTTTTTTAGATTTAGGATTATTATACTTATTATCAGATCTAACATAAAACCTAGTTTTTGATTAAACTTTACTCAGGTTTATTAGAGATCTCTTCTAACAAGATATCAAATATTTTTTTTGAAGCTTTTATTTGAAAGTTTAGTTTAAAAGTATTTTTCTAACAACTACTTCGAATATTACCATTAAAAGCTATATAGTTTTCCTTAAAGTGTAAACTATTTATATGCATTTTATAATCTTAGTTTTATTAAATTTACTGTTTAGTTGGATTTCAAGGTAAGGTCAAAAACACAAACCATATATTGAACTTATATTAAGTTTTATTATATTAAAATGAAATTAATTTTCATTAGATAAAAAGATTCTTTAAATAAAAATTAAATTATTAGTGAATTCCTACTTTATGATGAAATTTTATCACTATATATATAATCAAAATTAAATGTTAATTCAATAGATTACATTGAAACACTTCTCTAAATTATTCAAATTTAATATTTATCTTTTTTAAATCCTTATAAACAATAAATAATTATTCTAAGTACTAAATATATAAAATACTTGAAATCTCATCTATTTTAAAAATGAAAATATGAGATTTGTTGCAAAGAACTTTAAATGATGATTTGATGTGAGAACAAAATTATTCGTTAATTCAAATTTAAAATATTTTTATATACAGAAAATTATCAATCTCTCACACACACACACTAAGTATTACTTTATTATCATTAATAAATTATATTTAAATTTTTAATATAAAATATTTATAGGTAATCTTTAATAACCTCAAATATAACTTAATTAATTTTATTAATAATAATAAAGTATGTGAAATTATAGTTATTTGCAATGTTTTTATCAAACATTATAAAATTTTCTAATGATCATACTGCCCATAGGGATAATAAAAGTATCAAATATGGGGTTATCTAAACTATAAAAACCTTGAGGCTTAGTAGTTATTGAATATTTAATGAGATAAATTTCTTAAGAAATACGTTTAAGATTTGCAACATCCTTAGTCAGAAAAAAAACATATATATCCTATATATGTTACCAAAAAGTGTAACTCATATGTAAAAAATCACAATTACTCTTAATTAAAATAATATTTTATTTGATAAATAATAATATAAAGTAATTTTATCATGTATAAGTATACCTAGGCCAATTTCATTACGGTTTACTAAATTCAATGCATAATACAGTAATTTAAAATAGAAATATTTATAAAAGTTTCATTATAGAATTAAATTATAATGAAAATCAATTTTTCTATTATTTTAAACATCGTTAAGTAAAAAATATTTATTTTGGTTTATTGGCTCCTTGTATAATAACATTTTACAATAATGATAAAATATGGTTTCATCGCTTGTAAGAATGCCTACGTTTGAATAAAAGCAGGGACAAAAATATCAATAGAGTATTGATGAAAGATAGTATAACTCAAACATTAACCATTTATATATTCAAGAGTTCAGAAAAAAGAATTGCAAAACCTAAATGTGTTATGGGGGCTTGGTTACTTTAGTAGCAATGAGATCTATTAGGTAATATCCTCAATACAATTTATTTTATCAAGTAACTTGCTAGTTAATTATTAAGAATGTATTGAAACCAATATTGATAACATACCAATAATTTATAAATATTTGTATCCTTCTGATGTATAAATATATGAATTATAAAATTTTTAAATGGAGATAACTATAAATAATATAAAATATTTTTGAAATACTTTTTAAAATTTTTGCTCAATATTTTTATTATTGATAAAATACAAAAGATCAGGAAATATGAGAAATACAAATTCAAAAAAAACTGGCATGTATTATATTAAGTGAATTAAATTAAATTAATGAGTGCCATACTTGAAATAAATATAGGACATTTTTTAACATACATTTAATAAAAAACAACCAAGTTATTTTATTTAAAACTTTGATATTTTAATTTTATAGAATTTTAAAATCAATTCTTATTTAGCTGAGAGGTCTGAATGTAATAGTTTTATTAGGTACTAGAATCTTTGATGAAAATTCATAATAATTTCTTATTATTTTAGAGCTATATATACTAGCGCTGATTCAAAACCCTAAATCTCAAAATGTTGATTAAAATTCATAAATAATGAGCAATTATTATTCTTTTCAGGTAAACTTTGCAATTTTATGAATAAATTTCTGAAAAATCAATACTTACTAGTAGATTTTATGTTTAGAGGTATTGAGTCTTTAGAGAGTTATTGTTTTTAAAATGCTATAGATTAATCCATTTTTAATTAAAACTAGAATACTATAAATATATTACGTTGCTTTATTTGATTTAAACAATTTTTCATATTTTAAAAGATAAATGATCGATATAAATTTTGAATTTGATTTTAGCTTCGATTACTTTATGATGGTTGAGACTTTTATCGATAATATAATTATTTTAAATTATAATAAAATGCTACAATTTTAAAGAATATATTTTTCATAAGTTGTTATTTATAATTACATTATAATTTGTACCATTTATAATTAAGTTACTGTTATTTATGAATTATGAAAAATAATTACTTCAAATATTTAAAATCTGTATCCTCAAAAGATATTGAATTAAAAATACAATGGAATGAAGCGGTAAAAATTTATGTTTAAACTGGACCCCGAAACATTTACAATTTGAATACAAATATTTTCTTGAACTTGTATTTGTAGAAATATGCCATTTTACGCTCATAAATAATTAGATTGGATGAATCCTTTAATTTGTTCTGGAACCTCCGATTCTTAGTGAGTAAAAATTTGCCTCAGAATTTCATAGCTACTCTTTTAGTCAAGAATTTAATGCACGAATAATAAATTTCAATAACATCTCTAATCCTACTTTAACTAATTCATTCTCACTATAAATGAAAGAGCTTAAAGCAAAAATTGCTCATAGACCTTTAGCTAAAAATAGTATTTAAACCCTATTATGAAAATTAAAAATAAATAAATAAATAGGCTCTTTGGTTATGTAATTGTGTTAGTGATAATTTAAGAGATCTTTATTTTCTTGGTCCCTAGAATATTATTTTGTCATAGAGCGTCGTTCTTCATTAATTTTTAATAATGATTCACGTGGTTATAACCTTTCGTCAAATTTTCAAATATTTACATTCCATCAATTGAAATACTAAAGAATTATATTATTATAAATTAAAAGTAAATTAAAACCCCATAGATCAATTAAGACACGAAGATTGGGGAAATGAACAATTAAATTAAGAATTAATTATTATTGGCGTATAATTATAATGTTTAGGCTAATTATTAAAACTATTGGCTCGATTAATTGTGGTTATAAAATAAACTAATCAGGATGTGTAAATTTGATTTTAGCCTAATTATAATTAATATTAGCCAATAATTATTAATTTTTCATTTAATTGTTCATTTCCCCAATCTCCGTGTCTTAGTTGATCTATGGGGTTTTACATAGTTTTCAACTTGATTTAACTGAGCAATGCAATAAATAATTCGTTATCAAAGATTAGATATTGAATCATTTATAGTTACGATTCGTAATAAATAACATCACAATTACTCGTCAACAAAAACAAAAAAATAATTAAGAATAAAAGTAACAAAGATACATTACTTATGCTTTTATCATAAAATAAATTATTAAAGCATTTAGACATAGAGTTAAAATGATGTTTTAATAAACTCGATCCAATCCTGAGCATGCGTCTATCTTTTCATTCACAATAGCCGACCTGCAGTCATTTAAATGAGTTCGGCATAAGGAAAAGCTTAAACTGATCTGAGATATTTAAAATAAATAAGATGACTACATTAAAAAGGATGGATATTTAAAAGCATATCAAAAAGGAATCTATGAGTTAAATAATAGAATTGAGTAAAGTAGGATTTCTGATTGTATATAACGTTTTTATATTAAATTAAATGCGTCGTGCTTATTTTCCTATTAATTATATATTTTTTGTGAGAAGAGTCTGTTTTAATTTTCAAATTCATTCGAGATTTCGTACTAATATTAAATATTATAAATAAAATTTTGCAAATTTTAATCGTGATAAAATACATAATATTCAATGAATTCAATAACTTTTAGAATAATTATTAATTATAAAACTTGATAAAAAAGCTACAACTATAGATGCCACCTTCAATCCCATTAACACCAAACGTAAAAAATTTAATAAAAATGCTGAGATTTCACACTTTAAATCCAACATATTAATCTAAAATTTATTCAACATACAAAGAAATTGGTAAAATATGTTCAATTAAGCAACATTAAGTAAGAAAAGTTTGTGAAGAATCATTAAGTGGTGCTGAGAGATACCAAGAAAATCATCAATAATCAAAAGAATAATTAAACAAATAATAAATATAATTTCTCACATCTTAAGAATAATTAAAAGCATGCATTACTAATCACTTTCAGACAGACTTGAGTACTTTCACAATAACTTTCCTCAAGTTAAGATTGGCCGCACTAGTATATTTAATTTATATAAAAAAATTGGAATCAAACACAAAGTCACAAAAAAAGTGGTTAGACTTTGCAATGATAGGTAGTTATAAATAATACAGCAATGGATTAACATTTATAATCAGCTTAAGCTATTAGAAAACATAAATTGTGTACATCGATGAAACGAAGTTCTAACCCTATGTACAAAAATACAAGGCATGGTCAAATAAATCATAAAATATTGAGCTTAAACAGCATGGAATTAAAATAAAAACATAATCTTTAATACTTTGCATAAGCTTCTAACGAGGAGTAGAGTAATACTTTATTGCTGAGCGATCAATAAATACTGGTAAATTCTTATAGTGTCTCGAGCAACTTAAAGATTATAACAATAATTAATAGATTATATTATTTATGGATAATCTTAGAGTCCATAGATCAAGGTTAGTTCAACAAAAAATTAATAATTATAACTGCAAAGTTTTGTTTTACGCTCCTTATTCTTCGAATTTTCATAGCAAAGAAGAAATTTTTGCTCAAATTAAGAAAAATTATATGAAATAAGTTGGCAAATGCAACTTTCAATTCTCTGACATATAGCATATAGAAATAATAATAGAGAGTATTTTTAAAATTGAGAAATCATTAATTTAAAAGGTGATAGACAGGCATTTTAGTTTAATAGAAGACTATATTTAATAGAATGAATCATGACTCAAATTAATTGACCAAGGTATTAATTAATGAAGCTAATTTAAATCATATATTAAATTTTAATCTTTTATCACTCGCTTGTTTTATTTCTTCTGCATCAGACTCATCAAATAGCCGCATTTCCACATTAGTTGGTTAGTTATAAGACTTTTGCAATTCAAATATTTTTATTTTTTTGTAGATTATCTCTTTGATTTTGATTAAGCTTTAAGCAATGAGATCCCTCTGCCTTTTTTTTCTGTAAAAAAAATATTAAAACAATTTAAAAAATATTACTTGGAAAAAAGGGCTCCTGCTGTATCATTTTATAAATATCATCTCTAATTGCAATTGCCTATTGCTAATTTTCATTTGGTTCTTGTTTATTCCTTAATTAATTTTGTGCTTTTATTAAGCCTTCAAGATATTCAATTGAAATAGTTCCAACAATATTGAAAAAAAATTCTCTTTTAAGTAGATGGTTTAAATCATCATAATATTTTAGGTGTCTCATGAGATTAGCATCATGCTTGACTTCGTTTAATATATTTTCAATTTTAAGTTCGGGATAGTGAGAGACGTTAATATGAACTATTTCTTTTTATTTAATTAGTATTTTAGCTCCCTAAAAATAGACTTTAATAAATCGCATTGATGTATTCTTGTACTAAGGCAAGCATAATCCATCTAATTCATAATTAAAGATAAATAAATTTACATTTTAAAAAGTAATACCAGTCCTACTATGAAACTAATCTTCCCTCAGATAATCTTGCATCTACATTTATTATATTTTCGGGCTACAGTGATTAAGTTTGTTACATTCTAAACACTTATTTCATAAATCTTTAAAGATTTTAATAATTCTTTTAAGTATTTTGAAAATATCATTTTAGCCAATATAATCAAATTATTTTTGTTGAAAACAATTTATAGCCAATAATTATACTTACATCTTGAATCCTGAAGGCACCTTAAAGCTTCAAACAGAATTAATCAATAATATAATAAGAATCTTAAGTTTGATTATTGAATTAGTTATATTTATCATAACTATTACTGATCTTTTTATTAAATTTAAATTAGATAATTTATCAATTAATTTGTGTGCAACTAAATTTAAAATTTAGTTACACATAGCTATCATATATTTATTAATAAAAAAATAAATTTAATTTATTAATAATTTAGTTATAATTAAAACAGATATAACATTCAATTGCAGATATAATCATAATAATGGAGAAGCAGGAAGGCAGAGTCAAGCTGCAAAACTCAAAGTAACAGGCAAGAATAAATTAAAATAGAGCCAACTCTAACTCGCTCAAAGATGTTATTGAATTCTAGTTCTCAGAATCTAAATTTAAGTAATGGTGCAGTTAACTTAATTATGACCCAGAATAATAATCAAAGCCAAAATATTTGATAATTTGTGAAGAATGTGGCAAGATATATTCAAACAAATAATTTAGGATGCACTCAAGAAACCACAAAGTTAGCAAGAATAAATTTAAATAACTCAAGCAACATGATCAGCTATATAATTGTTAAGTATAATTATGCTAGTTCCAACCAACTAATGATAGGGAGAAATTATTATAGCACTACATGGATCATAATTTGCAAGAATTTTAAAGTTCTAGTCTAAAGCCAGAAGTAAGAATATAGTTTAATATTTATTATTTTTAGAATTTATTCAAAGACAAATAATTGGTTGACTATCAAGGAAGGCACACTCAAATAAGTCTATAACAGTAGTCAAACTATTTTGAGTAAATAAAATAATCTCTTGTCCAAAAAAAGTCTTGGATGTTTTTCAAGATGGTATATTAGTTGATGGCCAAGAACTTATCGACACAACCTTTTAAACCATAAATAAATAACCAACTTAATATGATGAAGAATATTATGAGAAATTATTGAGTGAAAACTTATTTCCAGAAATTAAAATTATAATTCAGGAGCTAGAAGAGATGAAGATGCTGGTGGATGATTCTTCAGCAAAAGATTTATAATTTAAAAAAGAGTAAAAGACTTACCATAACTTCGATTTTAGGCAATTAATTCAAAACAAATAATAATATGATCAATTATGGAATGAATATAAAATACTCAAGCATCTAAACTGTTTAAGACTACAACATCAAAATTAATTATGACATATCTCTAATAACAAGATCTTTTGACACATCATTAAAATATTACTTGGATAATTGAGTTGATAAAGATGTTTTAGGTTTAGCAATGGGAGGACTATTTTAAAGTACAATAGTATTGCATAATAATAAAATAGTACATAGAGACATCAAACCTGATAATATACTAATTTAACTAGACACAAACTTTTAAGTTTTTATCAAATAATATAGGTATACAGTGAAGCTCAATGACGACTCATAAAATAAGCTCCAAGAATAAGTACATTGACACTCATTTAAAGGTGTCAAGTGGAAGCAAAGATTGGGATGTTTATGGGTTGACATCAATTTTACTTCAATACAATGTAGGAAATGATAAATTTGTGAAACTATTTTAAAAGAGAAAACACTTTATCAAAAAAAATGAAATATTTTATCCCAAGATCAAAGATTTCGAAAGAATTAAAGGAATTCTTTTAAGAAGTTTTTATATTAAATTAGACTGGTGTGACAGTAGAAAGAGTGAGTGAAGTGTTTTAATTAGCTATGAATTAATGATAAATAATTAATTTAATAATTTTTTTAATTTAAATTGAACATATGGATTATATTATAAAGAGAATTTAGTGAATTAAGAGTGAATTTTAATTTGAAATACAAAAGTAGAGAGAAAAAAGCATTAGTATAGCTTAGAGTATAGTCTTAAATTAGTCATCATCTTCTTCTTCTTCATCGTTTTATTGATTTTTCTTTTTTCTTATTGAATTCATCAAAAATATTGGGCTTTAGTTGCCTAGCTTGCTGTAGTCGAAACCCGCTGTTCTTCTGGTGCTACAGCTGTAAAATCGGCCACTTCTCTCTTTAAGAGCACCATATCTAGATTCTTTCAGGAGGAGGAGACTCCATTATGTTTAGCAAAAATTTAATTATTTTGAGATATTTAATAAATTTAATCATCCTGAGGTTTAATTATTAAATTTAAGACTAAAATTAATTAAGATATTTCTATTAAAATTTCCTCTTAATTCACTAAATTCTCTTTATTTACTTATAGCAAGCTTTTCATATTGGTTTATATTTTCTTCAATTATAAAATACAAATATTTGCTTTCAATTATTTTTAATTATTGTAAGATATTTTTTTATTTTTAAAAATCATCATTGCTACTATAAATTGTAAATGAATAAAGAAACAATATGATTTTTATATTTAATTTTTAGCAAAGTCTTTATCTTTAATAATAAAAAAATGAATAACGTAATACCTATAACTTTTATCCGGAAAGTACAAACACAACATTAATTTAATTATTATATTTATGATGTCACTATTCATTAGCAAGATTACTTTTTATAATAGTAATTATAAAGTTATTCAAAAAAATTATTTGTACTATTTGAAACTTCAGTAAATCTAAAAGCTAAGTGAATTAAATTTTTTTATTTTATCCTAATTTCATCATTAAAATTTAGATTTTAATAAAATAATTAATTAAAATTCAATAATATGAATTTAACAAATAATTAAGTTCGAACTCAATTTGGAGGACTACCTAAAAGATTTTAAAATTCATTAATTTGATTCCAATTATAATTCCTAAGCTGTTTAAAACACATGCTAGTGTTTAGAGAAAATTCAAATCTTATAATATAATCCTGTATAATATAAAGTTTTTTGATCTTTTTCTTCGAAGAGATGAAGGAACCTAAAAAGATTCTTTAAATTTTACATAATTTTTTTAAGAACTTACTTTTATTTTAGTTTATGCAAAACTGATGATTGTTAAAAGCAGTAAGTTTTTATTAAAGCTATCGCAGATTATTTTTAAAGAACAATATTAGCCCAAAACCAGAATTAAAATCTAATATAAATTTAATTCGAATTAAAATGAGAAGAAGCAACATACGGTTGTCTAATATCTTATAATTTAATAAATATTAAAAACTTATATTGAATAATATTCATATATTTATTGCTATAACTTTACAATTTACAGTTAATAATAAATTTAAGCCTTATATTGATGAAAATAAATCAAAAAGCCAAAATAATATAAAAATTATATACATCACCAAGATTTTGTCAACAGCTTTCATGAGTTAGAAAAGTATGGGGTAATGGTACCAAGGGCAGAGCAATATTTAATTTTCCAGATATCTAAAAGACATAACCTCATAACAATTTTTTTTACACTTCTAATAGGTCCCTAGTAAAATTTAAGGAGACTTAAAAGTTCAATTATTATCTTCATATAAAGTGAATCGCCCTTCTATCTATTACGTTTTTGACTGTGATTGATATAGTTGTATGAGACTTTTGAAAGCTTCTTTTTATATTCTATAAAATTCTTTTAGTCTTTTATGAATTCTTTCCTTGTTGCTAATCCTATAATGTTTTTCTAACACAATAGATTTCAAGCAATATAAATATATAGCTAACATTTTAATATTTTTTGAATAAAAATATTTTCAAGATTTATATTTTTATTAATATTATGCACAAACCCAACAGAATGCTATTAAAAAATTGAAAGATTTTTTTTACTACATGTGAAATATATTTTGTTAAAGAATTACTAATAAGTGAAACTATTAATTTTATATCACAATTCGCAAATATTGTGATTGAGAAGTTAGTATCTAATTTTAACAAAGCCAAATTTATTTTTTAATAAGAATTCTCAAAAGCTTAGATATATAATAATCAAATCATTTAATTATTTGAATAAGAATTTAATTACTCTATTGGAAATATCGCTTGATAAACATCGAAAATAAATCATTTAAATTATAATTTTTTTGTTGTTGACTTGTAACATTGCCATTTACTCTTTTTAAATCAAAAATATCATTTATTTTAAGCAATTTTCTTTAAATGTGAAAGAAAATGTTATCAATAAATATGATGTTCCATTTTTAAAGCTTTAGAATAAACTATTTTGTTTACATTCTTGCTTGATTTTGCATTTTTTAAAGAAATATTTTTGCTGATCAATTATATAATGAAAAGTTTTGCTCTTTTTCAAGCCATACTTCTGGATCATCATGCTTAATTGCATAATATTACTTTTTATGTGAATTGAATTTTTTCATTTAAATAGGGCATTGAAAAGTTACATTTTGAAGTATTTTATATTTTTAAGTTTTTAAGATGACACTTATTTTGAAGATCTAAAAAATGGGGAGGGGGCGATATCTGAACCTAAGCTGCAGTATCTGAACCTAAAGAATTTTTTAATAGTTTAATAATGTTTGAATACCTGCTTCGAGTAAATTTAGAGTCGGAGAACACGAATAAACTATCATTAATAACTAGGGATCACTCTAAAAGGTCGAAAAATAAAAAATAAGTATCTGTTTTATAACAAAATTACATATATTTTTATCTTTTTTTTACATGTTTTTTTATTCAATATTATAATTATAATCTAGATAACATACTCAAATAATTGTAAATGACATCTCACAATGAAAATTCCATCAACACTAATATCAAAATATAAATGCAATAAATAAGAATATTACTCATAGTAAGATATGTCATTTACAATTATTTGAGTATGTTATCTAGATTACAATTATAATATTGAATAAAAAAACATGTAAAAAAAAGATAAAAATATATGTAATTTTGTTATAAAATAGATACTTATTTTTAATTTTTCGACCTTTTAGAGTGATCCCTCGTTATCAATGATAGTTTATTCGTGTTCTCCGACTCTAAATTTACTCGAAGCAGTATTCAAACATTATTAAACTATTAAAAAATTCTTTAGGTTCAGATACTGCAGCTTAGGTTCAGATATCGCCCCCCCCAAAAAATGGGTCATAAAGCGATCAATTCTCTTCTAAAGGCTTATTATCTCAAGAGTAATACTCTATATATGAAATAATATGATAATCAAAACCCCAAAACCACTTAGTGAGGTTTATAAGTGCTTTGATTTGTAGGGTATAGTTGGGGTCTTAATGGGGTTAGTAGAGAAATTAGGCCAATATCCAAAATGAGAAATAGAAATTAGCGAAATTTATGCTCTATTTATGATGAGTAATATTTAGATTTACTGCTTAAGCTTAGGTATGGTACAAGTATTAATATAGACTAAGCCTAACCTGTACTAAATTATGCAGCTATAGCAAAGTTAATACGCTAGAGTGCCTCAACTGTTAGGTATCACTGCTTGCTAGCTGTTTAGCATTTTAATTCTGGTTGTTGAACGCATCCTGCAAGAAAATAAAAGCTCTCTCAGGCTCATATTAACTTCCTCTGCGACTCTAAGACTTTGAAGTATTGGGCACACTTTCCATTAGACTAGCGAGCTGTGATGTTTCATCGCCAGGTTTCCTGACATGCGTATCTCTCCTTAGCCTATAGCCAATATTTATAAAAGAAATGGTATTACTTTCAAGACTGTCAACAGAGTGAAGAGAGTGATTGATTTTACAGTGTCATTTTATAGTAATAATTTAAACATTATATATATGATTTAATGAAGAGAGCTATTACTAATAACATCAAGTTCATACACGCTGATGAAGCAGTGTTTACATTCAACACCTTTATTAATAAGTCTTGGTATAAGAAGTATGATAATATAGAAGTCTATGATTAAAAAGTGAAGGTAGTCACCCATGCATTTTTAGCTGGTATAAGTGAAGATTCAGGCCTAGAGAGTTATGGTATTCACCCTCGCTCTATTAAGCGAGAGTAGTATATAGAGTTCCTACATAAGCTCAGAGAGAAGTATTGCAACCAAGAGATCATCCTGTTTGTTGATAACCTCTCAGTTCATAAGACTAAGGAGTCTAAGAAAGCTTATGAAGACCTAAATATAACTCCTATTTATAACGTTCCTTATAGTCCTTAATTTAATGGAATAGAATTCTACTGGAGTTAAATCAAGACTCACTACAAGAAGCTGCTGCTGTATCATCTTATGCATGACTTGCCCATCGATACAGTAGACTTAATTCAAAGCAGCTGTTAGAGAGTGAGCGTAGATAAGACAACAATTTGTGCGAGAGAGGGAAGAATGAATGTTTATAAATAAGTTTTAGATTTAAAGGAATGAATATATTCACATATTAAATTAGCCCATAAAGAGGTTTGGTTTCTCTTTCTTCTCCTCTTCTTATGGCTTGCTTGGGCCCATATTTCTTCTCTTAGTGCCAGCTCCTGCATCTATAGTCATTTCATCTGGTTTTTAGACATCTTTATAAAGCCTCTTACTCACCTCATAAATTGTCTGCGATTTTCTTTCTCTGTGAACCTTTGCATGCTCTTTCATAAGATATAT
>ARYC01000728.1:0-45396 GCA_000711775.1 Oxytricha trifallax | reverse complement strand
AAAAAGATATTTCCTGCAGGTTGATTCATTGTTTCAAATCGTTTCTGCTTCTTGAGCCTTTCCTGCTATTCTATCTGAGACTCAAGAGTATTTGATTTTCTCTTTGCTGGTACTAGTTTTTGAGTATCTACATCTTAAATCAAGAACTCACTAAGGTGATCTTTTGCATATGCCTTTTAACTTTAGCTGAGTGAGTATATGACTTCATGCATGTTGTGCACTAATACCTGCCATCTACCTTATCGTGCTTGAAATGCACCTTAGGCTTTCCAGAATGTATCTCTTTTATATGCCTCTTCAAGCTTTATTCAGTTGAGAAAAAATTATAGCTCTCTTAACATTAAAATGTTTTTATTTTTCAACTGGTATCTGTTTTTTTTCTTCCTCAATATAATCAATTTGAGTTTAAACTCCTATATCTGTGCTCTCCCTCTGGTTTAAAATTTCTATGATAAAAACCTTTGCTTCAAACTCAAGAGCTCTAAGCTCTACCTCCCTCTCAACATAAATAATTTCAGGCTTTTTAGTTTAGCCAAAGTTTAGCTATGATTATCCTGCTCCAAGAGAAACTGCTTTACGATTTAAGTTAGCCGCCATGTTTAAATTCAAATTTAAATTTCTATTATAAAGCTTTAATAGCCTCTCTATTTATATTTACTCTGTATAGGAGTTGGCACTGCAACAATAATGGTTGATATTGAAGAGTTAGATATCATATTTATACTTGGTTTATTACTATAATTTTTCTAATTTCATGCTTAATTTTTTTAATTTTGGTACCAACATTGATAAAATTCAGGTTGGTACTGGTACCAATTAGGTTTGAACCATTTTGGAACTTTTCCATTAAAACTTCATTTTTTTAAAACTAGGTGCTAATTAAGTTTTTGTACTATTAAATTGGTACCAATTAAATTTAAACGAATTTAGTACCAGTACTAATTAATTTTAAACAAATTTAGTAATAATTTAATGGAACTAAATTGATTAAAATTGAGCTCCATCTCTGCAGTTTGTTACAGCTTCTGCAAACTTTCTTCACGTATCTTTGCAGGGTTGACCTCCTATAAGATGCCCATATTTAAAAGTAAGATTTTAAACAATAGGATCCAGAAGTCTATAAATTATAATTTGAAATTCATTTATAGGAAGAGGAGCAAAGAAGGAATCACTCAATGATCAAATGGAAAGAGTCGAGGCTCAAGAAAATGATCTCAAGATTCAGATGTAAAGAAGATCTCTATCGATACCTAACTTTACATGGTAAGATAACTTGATGACTATTAACATATTATACAGTTGGTTTATTCCTTCCTACGATGGAAGGTACCAAAATTTCATTCTTGAAAGCAATACTTTGTGAGGAGAAGTAAGCTTTTAAAAATAAAGAGATTAAACTAATCGGAATTCCCAACTACCCTGAGATTTCAGTGACTAATCTTTATTAGGATGCCATGTAAGATGAGGAAGTTGTAGTTTACTTTCCTACCAAGAAACAACTCTCTAATAAACTACCAGAGAGGAACTTTTTCTTTGGTGTTCTTGGTACAATAAAAGAGGATTATCTCAGAGAAATAATTGAAGAAGCATATAAGTAACGATATTCTATTTCTCCTGAAGATTAAAAGAAGCAAGGCATACTTATAATCGAGACTTGGCTCGCAGAGCTTAAGAAGCATCCATTCCTCTCTAGTTAGCTTTGATTCATAACTTTTTAGGGAAGCCTGGCACTGGTATATATTTTATGAAAGAGCATGCGAAGGTTCACAGAGAGAGAAAGTCACAGACTATTCATGAAGTGAGCAAGAGACTTTATAAAAATGTCTAAAAGCCAGATGAAATGAACATAGATACAGAAGCTGGTACTAAGAGAAGAAATATGGGCCCAAGCAAGCCATAAGAGGAGGAGAAGAAAGAGAAGCCAAATCCCTTTCTGGGTTAATTTTAATATGTGAACTTAGTCATTCATTTAAATCTAAGAACTTATTTATAAACAATCATTCTTCCCTCTCTCGCACAAATTGTTGTCTTATCTATGCTTACTCTCTTACAGCTGCTTTGAATCAGGTCTACTGTATCGATGGGCAAGTCGTGCATAAGATGATAAATCAACAGCTTTTTGTAATGAGTCTTGATTTAACTCCAGTAGAATTAAATTAAGAGCTATAAGGAACGTTGTAAACAGGAGTTATGTTTAGATCTTCATAAGCTTTCTTAGACTCCTTAGTCTTATGAACTGAGAGTTATCAACAAACAGGATGATCTCTTGGTTACTATACTTCTCTCTGAGTTATGTAGGAACTCTATATACTACTCTCGCTTAATAGAGCGAGGGTGAATATCATAACTCTCTACCTGAATCTTCACTTATACCAGCTAAAATTGCATGGGTGACTACCTTCACTTTTTAATCATAGACTTCTATATTATCATACTTCTTATACCAGACTTATTAATAAAGGTGTTGAATGTAAACACTGCTTCATCAGCGTGTATGAACTTGATGTTATTAGTAATAGCTCTCTGCATTTAATCATATATATAGTTTAAATTATTACTATAAAATGGCACTGTAAAATCAATCACTCTCTTCACTCTGTTGATAGTCTTGAAAGTAATACCATTTCTTCTATAAATGTTGGCTATAGTCTAAGGAGAGATACGTATGTCAAGAAACTTTTACGATGAAACATCACAGCTCGCTAATCGAGAGGAAAATGAGCCCAATACTTTAATATCTTAGATTCACAGAGATAGTCAATATGGATCTGAGAACTTTTATTTTCTTGCAGGAAGCTTTCAAGAGCCTTAATTAAAATGCTAAACAGCTAATAAGCAATGATACCTAACAGTTAAGGCACTCTTGCGTAGGAGTCTTGCTATAGCTGAATAATTCAGCACTGGTTTGACTTAGCCCTTATTAATACTTGTACCATACCTAAGCTTAAGCAATAAATCTAAATACTTATCATCATAAATAGACCCTAAATTTCGCTAATTTCTATTTCTCATTTTTCAATTGGCCTAATTTCTCTACTAACCCCAATAAGATCCCAACTATACCCTACAAATCAAAGCACTTATAAACCTCACTAAGGGGTTTTGGGGTTTTGATTGCCACTATATTTCACTAAAGATACATCATTATAAGATTGTTGGTTTGATTTTATTATTAAATAGTGATATGTTATATTTAAATTATGTTATTAGACGTTTACTACTGACAAATATTCAAATTCTCATCTTTTGAATTTATATATTAATTAATTTTGTAATATAATTGACTCAAGAAGAAAAATCCATGCAACTCATAGTTTGAAAAATTAAATGAGGTCCACTAAAACCTCCCGATCTTGTGAATTAAGAATTAAAAATATTATTACGATCCTCCCTATTAACTTTTCCATCGTCAATTATCCAAGAAGCTAAAATATATTAAGCATGATCATCTCCAAAATATAGATTCTCTCCGTAAACTTGATCCATATTGTCTAGAAAATAACATAAATAAATATATCGAATGTAAAATAGAGAAATTAGTAGAATTGTATTATAATAGAACTAATAATAAAAATTAAAAGGAAAACATAAATATTTCTTGCAATATTTTCTTAATTATTTTCATCATTAGTAAAATCAGAGGCTCTTTCTTCGAATGTTTCTATTTAATCAATTAAATAATTGCTAATTTTATAGATTTTTAAGTAAAATATATAAAATTATTATTGAATGGGTATTGTTTTTCGATATTATTTAAAATATGACAACTGTTTAATTAAATTTGAAATTTATAAAAATTAATATAAGCAGTTGCTTTAAGATAAAGTGACTCGACTTTGACAAAAATTTAATTCCTTAAAATATTTTCTCATAAATATTTAAATTTTTAAACAAGGATTCCATATTATTTTTACCAAAAGTTACCATATTACTTTTATAAAATTTACATAAGGAATATGGAGATACCCCCAAAGAATTTATTTTGCATGGTTAGATTGTGTTTACTTTAACATCATAAAATTTAAATAGTATTGAAATTTTTAATCACTAAATTAATTTAAAAGAGAGTAATATTAAAGTTTCTCCAGTTAAACTTTCATCCTCAAATAGACCTTTCGTCCTAATGTCTTCCACTAAGTTTTCGCAAGCGGAAGCAAGGTATTAAACCCAAGTAAGTGGCTCTAAGGGTTTTGTACTATTTAAGAAATCAATTGCTTTTTATACTGCTGATGGGCCTTCTAAGGTATCCACGTGTTTTTCATCAGAAATAAATACGATACTTCATTTTATTAAAATTACATACTGCCCAAATTTATAGCTATATGTTTATTTAAATTATTTGTTTTTATTAATCTATCAGGATACATAGTGTTACCAATAAAAGAAGCATAAAGCTATTATAAGTAAGGAATCAGAGTCTTAGGATCTTGCCTAATTTAGTTCATTAAATTAAATATTTCCAGATCTTTTTATGGTGTAGAGAGAGCTGACGTATCGGTAGGCGCCATCGTTTCCGTGAGTGCTGGTGTTTAACCTTCTTAATTTGGTGGTTGATCATATGCATTTTGTGCTAAAGCAATAAATGTAACTATAGATGTAGGTGTGGGCGTTGGTCTTCTAGTAGGGTGTGGCGGATGAGGGGGGTGAGGTGGATGGGGTGGTCGTGTTATTTAGCTGCCACGCTACATTTATACTAATTATAGCAATAAAAGCACACTTATGAGTCTAGTAATGAATAACATTGAAATATATTAATTAGATAAATATTTTGAAATTAGTGAAGTAGTGTATTAGCCTAGTTTATTAATTTGTTTTATATGCTTGAAGACTTAACAAAGTAATTTATGCAAAAATTAAAATAAAATGACTAAATCACATTAAATTAACTAAAGCGAAATGTCATTATAGCAAATAATCTGAATTATGGGCAAAATATTTCTGGGTATAAATGTTTTTATTGATTCCTATATAATAAAAATAACATAAGATGATATTAATTTTCACAATAATTAAATAAGTTTTTGATTTTTTAAATTTCTCAAAAATGAAATTAAGCAAGTTAAACAACTTAACATTCATTTATAATTAGATTACATTAATGATTTAAAAGAATGAATATAAAATAAAGAATTATTGTGCACAAAGGTTTCACTTTAAAGAAAGAGATTTTAAAAATTTTTGTAAGGCAGTCTTATAATTTAGTTATTCTCGCACAACAAAGGATATACTTTTAATATCTTTTAGCATCGTACCTAATATAATATAATGGCATCATTGCCTTTTTATTTTCAGATTTGTATGCAACTCTTTTTTGAGACGATTATAATATTAAATAATGTTATTAACTAGCCTAATTTACTATTTCACTTATTTTCAAAAGAATTATCTAATTATGAAGATTGACTTATTTTTATTATTTATACCTTTTTAATCCACAAATGAGCTGCATATGAAAGTATTTATGATAACTTGGTTCAAAATGAAATATAAAGAATAATCAAATTAATTGCATATTAAAATAATAACAGAAACATACTTTAATGAATTTAAATAAAAGGCAAATTCATTTTCAAAGCTCAAAAGTAATTTTAAAATTAATAAAAACCCTTAATTTTTCTAAATTACTAAATTTTTCAATTCTTTTATCTACTATTTTTTAAATAAAAAAATTTCGATTTAATTGTTATTGTAAACTTTTCCTTAATTTTAGTTCATTAATAAAAAATGTAATTAATTAAGATCAATTGTAGTGATCTCTCAGTTTACATTACTGATCCATTGTTTTATCTGCTATATTAATTTATCTAAAAAATAATTTGCTTGATAATAACCAATCAGCATTTAATCAAATACTTGAGAATTTTTTGTTTAGTCTATATATTACTTTATTATTTGTATCGATCTCTTTCATACAAAGTAAAATATTAGTTTTTGCAAATCATATTAAACTCAATACTAATGCTTAAGAAAAGACCCCATTAAATATGTATGCCTCAAATCTTCAATATTTTGATATTATTTTGACATCCCCATAACTCTAATATGCTGTAATAGTTGGAGAATTTTTCTATTCTTAAATCATCAAACATCTGTGAACAAAGCCAAATTAAGAAGTTTATATAAATATTAAAGTATAAATTGCTACTAAAGCAAGATACTTATGGCATTTGTTAATAAGTAAAAAGTTATTTATAGTAATTTTAAAAAGTAGGGTACTTAAATCAACATAATCTCTGACTAGAATTATGTTAAGATACTACATTATTAAATCTTTTATTGTAAGATTACTTGATACAAGTTATTAAACTTAGTCTAAAATTTATAAATTTTATGAAATTGATTGATGATAAAATTCAATCATATTATCAATCTTTGATAAACTTCTTATTAATAGGCATCTTTTGAATTAAATAATTTAACATTTAGGCCTTTAAATTATTAGTTGAAATAATTGTGATTTAATTGTTTAGCTTTTTATTATAATAGTTATTTTATCGAAAAATATACTAAAGGTTTAGAGCTTTAAATATATTTAAAAGTAATATATTTCTTGAATCAAATTTTCAGTTATAAAAAATTTAAATTTAATTTGAATCGTAAAAAATAATTAAAAGTACCATTCAAAATAATAATATAAATAGAATCATTTTCTGTTTATCAATAAAATATTATTCTAATATATAATACTGATTCTATAAATTATTCGTGACCAGATTAATGTAATATTACAAAAATTAAAATAATGATTATGTTTAATAGTTTATTATAAATTAAATGAATTCACCAGAGCAATTAATCCTATTTTAATTAAATATTGTATTTTAAGATTATAAGAAAAGTAATACTGATCATCAAATTCAAGAAGAAAAATCCATACAATTTATTTCATCATACCTTGCATGAGGCCCACTAAAACCCCCCATTCTTTTAAATCTAGCAGCAAAAATATTGGTTCGATGTCCTCTATTTGGAACATTATCATCAATAATCAAGTATACCAAAGTGTTCTATACTGTATCACTTCCAAAATGTAGATTTTCTCCAAAATAAGGTTTTCTATTGTTAAAAAAATTAGTAAATTAGTCATAAAAATTATTGTAAGTTTTAATAAGGAATTATCATAAAAGCGATTGATTGAGATAAAATTAAAATATTTATACAATATTTTCTCTCTCATTTTAATCTTAAGTGAACTGATTTACTCTCTTGCTAAAAGTTTCTTTAAAAAAGTATGTAATATTCTAATTAAATTTAATGCCAAGATCATAAGAAAAATTATGCTAAAGTACAAATTAAAAAGGAAAATTTAAATCTATAAAATATAAATTATATGCGAACTAACTTTTTTAGTTATGAAGGGAGGATTGAAAATTAATAGAAAGAAAGAATTTATGAGAGATTTGCAAAGCTTATTTTGGCAAAAATAAATTGATTAGAAAATCATAAAAAATTTAATTCATTTTTTGCTCATTTAATGCAAAAGAAATATAAACTTCCGCTGATTTGTAATTAATTGATTTCTCAATTTCCCTCTTCAACTTTTACTTTAGTAATACTTTAACTTTCTCCATTAGAATTTTCATGCTAAAAGAGACCTTTAGGCCCAATGTCTTCTACTAAATATTAGCAAGTATCAGCAAGATTTTAATCCCAAACCAGAGGTCCCACAGGATCAGTACTATTTAAGAATTCAATTGCTTCTAGAACGGCTGATGGGCCCTCATCAGTATTTCTTCCGTATATCTACCCATCAGGAATTTTAAGATCATATATCAAATATCTAGAATAAAATTGTAGAAATTTTTAATACATCACATAAAAATTGTTTTTTTTATCAGGATACATTATGTTACCTTAAAAAGAATCATAGAGCTAAATAAGGTAAGGAATTAATATCTTAGGATTCTGTCTGATTTAATTAGTAAAGTCTAATATTTCCATATCTTTTTATGGTATAATAGAAGGTGTGGGTGCTTATAAATATGTTTCAGTCGGAGTCGGGGTCTGCGTCTCTGTAGGAGTTGGTGCTTAAGTTTCAGTGGGTGTTGGTGTCTATGTTTCAGTAGGAGTCGGGGCTTGAGTTTCAGTTGGTGTTGGTGTCTATGTTTCAGTAGATGTTTATATTGGCGTTGTTGTAGGTCTAGCTAATTTTAATCCTAAATGACTGCCACGCTACATATATACTGCCTCCAGTAATAATAAGAGCAGATATAATGCTATTAGTCTCGTCGAGTATTACATTGAATTGAAATAAATATTATAAAGGTTTGTCTTTTTTATATCACTACCTCAATTAATCCAAAAATGAGCCTTGAACCTATGATAATTATTCAGCATTAATTAAGGAATTGAAAATAAACAGAAAAATTACATAAAAGCATCAATCAAATCTTAAGCTGAAATAAATTGAACCATCTACACTTAATGAAAATTTAAGAGAATTAATATAATTATCAAAGTATATCATTAATACATGATAAATGTGATCATTTTGTGTTCTTTGTGATAGCCAGTGTAACATCCAAATTTCGTGACTTATTCACAGAAAATATTCAATCTATCTTGTCGTGTTTCCTCTCCATCACATAAAATAAGAACTGAAAGCATATCAAGAGCTTAAGTTTGACATGTTACTATAGAAGCAAGAACTTATTAGTTCTTTTCTGGCGCCTATACATGGCTTTGTTTATATTGTAAAAAAGAATTTCAAAATTTAATAGTTTCGATTATGGGTATCTACATTTTAATTGCTTATTTTTTTTAGCAATATAACTCATCTACAATTTATTGATAATCCATACCAAAGGAAGTTTCCATCTAATAAAGCCCTTTGGGTCCCAAATCTTCAACCATTATTTTACAAGCCTATCCCAGTATATCACTTCACTCCAATTCAATTTTACTATTATTTGTACTTTTTAACATCATTTTGACCATTTGATTTATACTGACTAATTCTTGCTGATCTTTCAAGAAATTTAAAGCTTCTTTTATGCAATTAGTACCATCTTCAAGCATCATTTCCGCTGAATCGTAGTAATCTATAATTCCATCATCTAAAGTTTAAAGTAAAGTTTCCATGTGTGGGATTAACGACCGTGGCGTGGTACGGAGAGAGTTTATGTGAGTAAGGAAATTTAGACTTTAATCTGTGGGTTTAAATTCAGGATCGAGTTTAATTTGAGAAATTGGTGCAGTTTATAGATCGGTTGAAGAATCTTAAACTAATGGTTCTTAATTCAGTATTTCAATTTGCTCCATTTTAAAATTTTTAGTTATAAGTTAATTGATTTTTTTAATTCAAATTTACTGAAAAAGCTATAATAATGCTTGGGTATAGAGCAAATTACAGATATAATGAAATTGTAATCTTTTTAGCTTTATAATTTTTACTTTACATATACAATTTAACTTCAACTTTAGAGTTTTTGATAGCATGGTTAAGCTTATTTTTCATGCAATACTCTTAATCAAAGCTTTTTTAAATATAAAATATATTTTTATTTATTAACTTTAAAACTTGCTCAAAAAGTGAACTCCTGATTAAGGGTTTTTGTTATGACTTTTTCACTGCCATCCTTTAAAATACATGTGCGAGTAATAGTTTTGCTCGCAACATTCTTAACCAAATAAATTTATGTATTTATATTTCAAAATTTTTAATTGAACTTTCTTGTCAAAGTAATGGTGATAGTTCATAAATTAAATTTTAAATAAAATCATATAAAAATTGGCGTTTAAATTTCCTTTTACATGTACTTTAGTGTTCTGTTTCCAACTTCTAACATCAGGTGGCATTTCAATATCAACAGTTTCATAATTATTCTACTAAATTTTTTAATACTTTCTTAGCATTAGATATAAACTGTTTTATTAATAAATAATGAAATTGATTATAAGTTTCCCTAAGGTATGCTTCCATCTATTGCTCAATTGGATCAGGATCACCTTTCTTGACAATCCCTCCCACGAATTGCAGACAACTCATCCAATCAAAGTCTTTGTGTGGACCAGAGTAGCAGCCAAACAGCTTGAATTCTTTGTTAAAAATGTTCTCTCTGTGGCCTCTCTCCATCACACCATCATCTATGATTTAAATATTCATAAATTATTAAATTAAAAAAAGAACTCGGAAGGATTTGTAATTTAAATTCATTTTGTTATTTTTTTAATAAATAAAATGATAAGCTGCTCTAGGACTTCATGTGCTTCATCACAATGAAAAGACAAATTTTCACCATAACAATGAATGATTTTGCCGTGCTGAGAGATACGCTCCTTCACTGTTGCTCCCTTTGATGACTCATGTTGCATATATTAAGCATAATTTATCTATGTTAACAAATACACTTTTTAAGAACGATTTGGATTTTATTTTAAGATGTTATCAAATAAATATGCATTAAGCCCTTAGGTCCAGTATCGTCAACATGCTCTCTGCAGCATTTCGCCAAATCTTCATTCCACTTGAGTGCCTGGCATTTTTCAGCTTTGTTCAAATAGTCAATCGCCTCTCTAACAGCTTTCGCCCCCTCATTAGTTATTTTGGTAAATAAATAGTGAAATGTTTTAAATTTCATAACTGCTACAATAATATCGTTTGCTATTATGGTTTATTATAGTACATTAGTTCGAATGTTAGTCTTATTCTCTCTTTTAAGCACATCGCCATCGAGTGACTAAAGCACTTTCTCCAAGTAGGGAATGAAGGATTTGGGATCTTGGCGCACTTAGTTCAGCATGCTAAATACTTCCTTGTCTAGTTTTGGTACTTTCTCCATGTGATTAAATTTTAATAATTTATTCCGTGCTCTTTCATAGAAAATTAAGAATATATTTTAAATATATAAAATAAAAACATTAATGATTTTCGATTGATGTCAAAAAAATAAGTTTCAAATAATATGCAAAATGCTAAACTAGGCTTTCCTTTTATTTTAAGTTTATAATTTTATATTAATTTTTCTATTATTACTTCAATTTTAATTACATCTGATTTAAAATTAGATTAATTAACTTCTAACAAAGAGCATCTTTTAAAATTTTTTAATTTATAAATTTCTATTATGTTACTAAAGAAAATATATTTCCTAATTTTTTACTCATTCACTTTTTTATAATAAAATTTAAAATTAAAATAAAAAAAGTAATTTTTAAATTTACTGTTCAAAATTTTATCCCCCATTTGATTTAAAGAATTAATCAGTAGTAATCAATAAAATATTGGAAAATTAACTTTGATAATATCTTTATATATTAAATTGTAATCTATAGAGTGAAGAATCTTTGATATTAAATTCTAATAAATTCTCTTGAAGATAATAATAATTGGATATCTTATTAATGAGTGGCAGTGTATTTTAATATTGCTAAAAAGTAGTTTATTTACAAAAAACTTTGATAAACTTAAGTTTAATTATAAACAATTGGTCTACTTTAAATATAAAAAAATAAAGTTTTATCTCAATAATAATATAGATAGAAGTTATCTTAAAACAAAGATTCATCAGACGTTTAAGTTGAAATACTATTTTTTATTTATGCTTTATAGATTGATTGAATTAAATTTAGTGAGAGAGAAAATTTAAGTATAAAAACTAGAACCAAAATCCAAAGATAAATATAAGGAAATGTCAAACGATATAATCAGAATACCACCCTACTTCTATATACATGTACAAGATAGGAATGCTAATGTTACCAGACTCGTTCAGGGTCCTCTCAATTTCTCTAAACTTGATCATGAAGCGATTGTCACTGGAAAGAGCTATAGAATTATTTTTTTTAATTTTTAAGATTATTTCTTATTCACTCTTTATGAACATGAAACTTTTTATAGTATTATTCATTTACTAAGCAATATATTTTTAGAGCCCCACCCCATTCGTGTTCTTGTAACCCTACCACTACTGCTTGGTTAGAGACCCAGTAGTCCGTGACGCAGACAAGAAGCTAGTCTACGATAGACACGGTCAAATCAAGATAAACATTGGAGACTCTGAGATCCGTACTTAACTAGTCTACCCAGAACCATTCCCTTTATACCCTGGTGAAACCATCTAACAAATTGAAAAGATACCAGTAGTCCCCAGGGATTGTGCCATTAAACTTCAGGCGGAAAGAGACTTCGTTGACTTTATACATCTTAACAAAAATAATGAAATAGTTTATAAATTTCTAGGTTGTAAATTTAAAATGACTCTGACGGTAAGAAGAGAGTGGCTGGTGATGAGTGGATGGAGTTTGGTCCCAAGCTCTTCATGCCCAGAGTAGAAATCAAAATTGTCTAGATCATTAACCCCTATACTATTGGAAGCATCCAAGCCTGTTACAATTTTTTATAAAACCTTCTTTATTAATTAAATAAATACTTCATACATATTCTAAAAATTGCCTTGAAAGTTCGCGCTTTGAGAGAGACAACTGATCATCAGGGCGTCAAAAGACAAGCTGGAGAGGAATGGCTCATTAGAGAGAGAGGCTTCTATATTCCAGGCATTGATGAACAGTATGTCAGCATGATTGTAAATTATTATAATCAAATATCAATATTTTTCTTCAAAAATACTTATATACCTTTTTAGTTTTTATAATGAATTTAATAGATATGATTGATGGCAACGTCATCAACTACAATCAAGCCCTGCTGCTACAAGCCAGATAAACTTTCGTAGATGTCTATGGGAAGACCAGAAAGGCTGGAGAGCAGTGGCTTGTAACTTCCAATGATTCCAGCACTCATATCCTCGATGTCCATGAACAATACTATGTTATGATTTATTTGCAAGATATTAACATAACACTATAACTAAATGAGTCATTATTACCTCATTGTTATATAGAGTAATGCTACATCGATTTTATATCAATACATCGAGATGAAGTACAGAACAATATTGCGTGAGGATGAATTCTGCTACATCTTAAACCCCATTGATGAGAAGGGACAAAACTAACTTGGTAAAAAGATACTCAAAACTGGTCCACAATCATTCTTTGTATCATTAATTACTCTCATTTGAGAATGTTTCTATCATTATTTAATTTTTTTGATATAAATGTGTTACTGATAATTCTTCGTGCAACCAGGTGAAGAGATATCCGGGGGTATTTAAAAGGTCTATCTCTTAGCTGAAGACGAAGCACTTTTAGTGAGAGCAGAGGAGACTCACACCGATGCCATCGATGGTAAGGTCAGAAATGCCGTCGATAGATGGATGATCTTTGGACCTTGTAGGTATGTGCCACCCGTTGAGGTTTTTATCATTCAGCTCAGAGAGTCATTAAAATAATAAACAGTTTAATTCATTAAGTTGTTTAAATTTTAAGACCGAAATCTTTGCTGTTTAGTTTATTAAATTATTAATTAAAGTCAATACCATTAGATGTAAACGAAGGAATTTACGTGAGAGACAACAGAGAGGGTTCAATCCGATCAATCACTGGAAAGACCTATATGCTCCAAGAACATGAAGAGCTCTGGCCCATGCCACTCGATGAAACGGTCGAGCAGTTACTTGGCTATGTAGGCAAAGGAAGAGATAAGACTAGGCAAATTACATTTAAGTGTCCTTATAACTCTGCTGTTCAAGTATATGACTACAAACGCAAGTAATCTAGAGTAATTAAAACTATATTTATAACAATACGGACAATTCTAGTTTCAGTCTTAGAATCAAAACTTTATTCCTTTATGAATTTACTGAGTCATCTTTGGACCAGACCTCGTAAAATTGGAACCTGATGAATAGTTCACAGTCATTTATTTGTCAGGTTGCAAGCCAAAGAGACCAGGTGTCATCAAAACCTTACACATCGGTCTTGGCCCAGATTTCTTCTCGGATATTTTCTAAGTTGAGAGCAGTGACCATGCTAGATTGTCTCTTCAACTTTCTTATAACTGGCAGTTCAGATTTATTTATAAAAGAATTCAGGTTTTTATATACTAATTAATGATTACCTTATGTAAATACAAATATATTCCCTTCTATTTGATAGATTTGACCCAGAGAATCAAGATTCACTTATTAAACTATTTAATGTGAAGGATTTCGTTGGTGATGCTTGCAGTGCTATCGCTTCTAAAGTAAGAGGACTCGTAGCCGGTATAAACTTTGAACAATTCCATAAGTTGTCAGCTAGACACATCAGAAAAGCTATCTTTGGTTTAGATGCTAATGGAAAGATCCAAGACACTCTGGAGTTTCATATTTAGAATTGTATCACGAAAAAATTATACCCTCGATACTAAAATGCTTTATATTTTTAAGCATTAAAAATGATGATTTCATTATTTATAGTTCTTGAACAACAACCTTATCATCACAAATGTTGATATACAGAAAGTGGAGCCAGTTGATGAAAAAACCAAGCAATCTCTTCAAAAACTTGTGACTTTAGCCATTGAAATCACCACTAAGATGTAAGAAGCTGAGGCCAAGAAATTAGCTGACTAGAATGAACAAGAAGCAAAGGCATTTTATTTTTTATTTCATAACATTTATATATGTTTCAGGACAATAATATTCTCAATATTATTCATTTTGTATATTAACTAAGGCATCACTCCAAAAGAGAAAGATAGAGGACGAAGCATTAGCTGAAAAGGAGAGGAGAGATCTTTATAATTTGTAAGCTGAATGTGAAAGTATCAGAACTACTGGTTAATCAAAAGCTGAAGCCAAGGCTCTTTCTCAGTTTTTTTTAAAAAATATACTGCAAATCCATTAACATAATCTTTTATCAAATAATACAATGAACAATGAAGTGTGTAATAGAACTTTTAAATTAAGTAACTGGATATTGAAGGTAAAGCTCAAGTTGAGATCGCTGAATTGAAAGCTAAAGCGAGAAAAATCTTGGAGCAGAGCAAGCTCAGATATGAAAAAGAGAGAGCTCATTTGGACTTGGACAGAACTAGAAAGCTCAAGGAACTTGAAATTAGAAAGGTTGAAGTGCTTGGAGAGCATATATTTGATTAATTTAATATTAAAATACTCCCAATATTATTGATATATTTTAGAAATTACCTATTATTTTTAGGGAGAGTTAGAAGCCAACAAGTTCAAGCAGTACGTAGATTGCTTAGGCAGACAGACTTTAGTTGAGTTAGCTAAAGCTGGTCCAGAACTCTAAGCAGAGATTCTAAATGGGCTTGGGTTGAAGGGCTACATGATCATGGACGCTAACAACCCAATTAACTTGTTCCAGAGTGCTAATGGTATTATGAACCAGTTGCCTCTTAATGGAAACGGAATGCATTCAAGAAATAGAAAATTTTAATGATTATAAACCTTGAAATATAATAAATTTAAATTTAGATTGAAGTACCTGACCCATATAGGATTTCAAAGATATTCCTATAATTTAATGCTTAGAGTTAAAATAAAGGCAATCTTTCAAAAAATCAAAGAAATGACGAATTCAATTTTATCTAAGTTTGAAGAAGTATTGATGCTTTTGTACTTTAAGCTAATATTATGAATATACTATTGAATCTATATCTTAAAATACAACAAAAAAGTCATTTGATGTAATTCCTATCAATTATGTTTGAATTAGTTTAGGGAATAAATTGAGATTAAAATAATTTGATGTGCTTAAATCTTATTGTATGATCCATTAATTTATAGTTACAATTCCACCAACAACAAAATAATATTCATGATATATCAGGAAAAAAAATATGAGATAAGAGTCGTTAGTTTTAAAGGCAATAATTATTTATTTAGATTATTGTAACTTATTTTTATTTTTATAACTTTTACAGTTTTAATTATTATTTTAATATTCTATAAATCAATACCACTTTAACAATATAATTTCATGTTAAAAACAATTGACACCCATAATAATTATTTTCAGTTTGAATATTAAAATTGAAAATTCAATTAATTTATTTGTTATTTTATTATAAAAAATATCTTAATCTTATTAAAAAATTATATATTTTCTATTTATAGTCTTATCTTTAGCCTCTATTTCTCGATCAAGCCCTTCCATCTTGGTAATAATGACCTGACTATCCTTCTCGAATTCCTGCCTCAGCCTACTTTACTTAACAGTATTTTATATTTTCAATTTCTACTCCATCTTTTTAGATTTCTCTAGATCTTAGCTTAATTCAATAATACGATTTTCAAGCTCAGTTTTATCTTTTTCAAGAGAATTAAGTGATTAAAGTTGTTCTTTAAAAGAGGCATTTTCATGTTTTAGGGTTTAGAGGTTTAATTCTTGTGTCGCAATTAGATTGTCTATATCTTCTAGGAAACACTTATGTTCAACATCTTTTTAGCGAAGTAAGTCTTCATAAAAGAGTTTCAGCTGGCTTTAATCTGATTCGCTAACCATTGATTGATTGAGATTTGAAAATAAATACATATAAGTTTATCTCTTTATGGTAATAAAGCAAATTTTAAGATTCTACTTGACTTTGCTTTAGGCTTTTAGCTTTTCGTTCTCTTTTTATGTTTCTTCCAATTTCTCGAGGACTTAGCAATATCTTATTTGCAATTAAGTCAATTTATCATTGATTTCATCTAGTTCGCTTTATAGTTGCACATTCAACACTCTATAGTCAACTTTCTTATTGATTACTGGAATGTTTTCTACTTTCATAGCTCTCTGTGCAAATTAAAGTGACATAATAGTTTCTTCAACATGATCTTTTGAGGGACCTATAGTCACTATCAGAGCTGTTTTGGAGTTACCTCCTAGTGAATCAGAAAGAATTCGAGTCAGCTTAGAATCTCTAAATGGAACATGATTATTGGACTTTTATTCAGTTAAAGCGTGGATACAATTTCCTAATGCCGCTAAGGAGAAGTTAATCTTTTTTGCTTCATCTAGTCTTCCTTAAGATACCATAGATTTCTTTACTCTTTCACTGCCTGCTAAATCCACTAAATATAGCATACTCTAAGTCATTTATTCAACTGATCCTTAATTTTTAAATTTCTTATTGTTGTCAAAGTTTTGTAGCTTAAATTCTTTCCTTCTCTCTATCTTTACCATAAATACAGCAATTTTCTACATATAAAATACATATATAATTTTAAAGCATGACTGCGACTAGAGTGAGCGTTTAATTTTGTAAATGAGGTACTTCTATTTTTCTCACCATTTGCAAATACCTGCATTCCTTTCTTCGTAGAATTTATAGGGATCCAATTCAAGCCTGAAATGAATACACCTTATAAAGGATCTTCTCTAATTTTAACATCATTCAAAACCCCAAAACCCTTTCAGTAGTTTGATTGAGTTTTTGATTGATAAAAGCAGACTATTAGTGCATACTTATTAGTTTTAATAGGGTTTATGTAGGGTTTAATGTTTAAATATTAGTATTTTAAGTGAGTATATGCGAGGTTTGGGGTCTGTTTATGACAGTGAGTATATTGATTTATTGTTTAAGTTGCGATATGGATGTTATGAATATAGTGATCAACTCAAGCCTGTTCTGAATTATACGTCGATAGCATGGCTCCTCCATAAATCTCCAGCAACTGTGAGGTTTTACTGTCTATTAGCATTGAATTTAAAGAGATATTATCTTAATTCTTAGCCTAATAGACCTTTAAAATTTTAGCAGCATCATATTGACTATCTTATTAATGATAAGACTCTTAATACTGGGCTCATTTCTCTCTGGCCTAGAGGGCTGTGATGTTTCATCGCCAATTTCCTGAGCTTCACATATCTGCTTAATCGATAGCTAACATATATAAAACGGAATATCTTACAAGACATTCAATCGCATTAAGAGAGTTATTGACTTTAATGTTCCATTTTATAAGGCTAATTTAAATTATATATTTGATTAAATGCAGAGGTCTTAAGAGCATAATATAAAGTTTATACATGCTGATGAAGCTGTATTTACATTCAATACCTTTATATCAAGGTCTTGGTACAAGAGGTATAGTAATATAGAAGTTTATGATTAAAAGGTTAAGTTTAAACTCATGCTATTCTTGGTGGAATAAGTGAAGATAGTGGCCCGAGACTTATGTTATTCACCCTCGTTCTATAAAGACTGAATAATATATTAAGTTCTTGCAATAACTGAGAGATAAGTACGCTGAGTAAGAGATTATTCTATTCGTTGATAACTTGTCAGTTCATAAAACTAAAGACTCAAGGAAGGAATATGAAAGGCTAAATATAGCACCTGTATTTAATGTTCCTTACAGTCCTTAGTTCAATGGAATTGAGTTATATTGGGGGTTATTGAAAGGTCATTATAAGAAATTGCTGCTGTATCATCTGATGCATGATTTATAGATAGATACAGTTGATTTTATTAAGAGTGCTGCTAAAGAGTCAGCGATGATAAAACTAAAGTATGCTCTAGAGAAGGGAGATTTTGTGTTTATAAATAAGTTTTAGATTAAAGAGAATGAATTAGTTAATATATTAAATAAATCCATAAAGGGATTTGACTTCTCTTTCTTTTATTCCTCTTAAGGCTTGATTGGGCCTAGTTTCTTCTCTTAGTCCCAGCTCCTGCATCTATGCTTATCTCGTTTACCTTTTATAAATCTTTGAAGGGTCTCTTACTTAGTTCATGCTTTACTTAAGACTTTCTCTCACTGTTTAATTTGCTGCGCTCTTTCATCAAGAATATAGCAGTACCAGGTTTTTCTATAAAGTTAGAAGACTAAGCTTACTTGAGATGAAAGGATGCTTTTATCCTACAGCCAGGTATCACTTATTTTAATACCTTGCTTCTCTTTTTCTTCAGGAGAGATGCTGTATCGTTAATTGTGAGCATCTTAAATAACTTCATTTAAGTACTCACGTTTCAGAGTTGCAAGAACACCAAAGAAGAAGTTTCTTCTGGCAACTTATTAGAGAGCTGTAGCTTTGATGGAAGGTAGAGAGCTACGTCCGGATCACTCATAGCATCGTCATATAGGTTTGTCACTGATATTTCAGGGTAGTTAGGTATCTCTATCATCCTAATTTCATTAGACTTAAAAGCTTTTTTCTCTTCACTCAGTAATGCTTTTAAGAATGAGATTTTAGTTCCCTCACTAAGTCGACAAGAACAATCCAACTATAATGGATTTATTAATCTTACTTAAGCACTTACCTTGCTATATCAAATATCTATAAAGGCCCTCTTTACTTCGAAATTTTCCTATTAAATCTTGAGATTAAATTCTCTTCATTGCATCATTCATAGACTCCATTGCTTCCTCTTTCTAGAAATTTTAATGAAATTTAAAATTATGGATATCCATTCTAAGTTTATTAAAATCTTACTACTAAATAGGGAGGACCTACTTGATGTCAACCTTAAAAAGATATACGGAGAAGCATTGAAAAACTTACTCCAAAGTTAAAAAATTGATTTCCAATTTTATCAATCTATCTCCATTAAATTGCTCCTAATAATGTTTAAATATTTTAGGAGGTCCTCAAATTAAGTTCAAACTTTATTAGGAGTTAAATTTTAAGGTTAAAACTTAATTAGGAGCATATTAAATTTGAATATGCTTAATAACTTTACCTCCAAATTAAGTTCAAACTTGATTTGGATGACCTCCTAGATAAACAAAACTTCATTAGGAGTATTTTAATTTACTAAAATGTATAAAATTCTCATAAAATATGTCAACTTTCAGTTTTTTATGGTTTGTTAATTTTCTTACCTCTCTGCAAAGAATCTACCAGAGTGCCTTATACTCTCCTATTTTAGTTTATCAAGGCATATTTTATCAATTTTAAAATAAAATATATCAGCAAACTAAAATGAGCGCTAACCTGTTAAGAAGAGCGGCATTTCTTGGATCAAGTCAATAAAAGTTATCATTCCAGTAGCCAAGAAAAGTAGAGACCAGAGACGCTTGTACTCAGTGGGAGCCTACTTATTACAACTTTGACCAGTCTAGCTTTGAGATTTAAATATAAGTTAAGTCGGAGTTATCATTGAAGCTGTTCAAATTGAGGAGGCGGTTAAACAACCCACCATAGAGCATTAATAAATACCAGCCAATGTTGATTATTAATGCAAAGAATGCAATAAAGTTTTCCCTTACAAGTCAACTATAAGAGACACTTGAGAGATATACACAACGATATGCCAAGGTTATATCTCAAGCATTAAAAGAAAGATGGAAAGTATGTCAGTGAGTTCTGTGAGAAGCCATATTTTCATACTAGAGACCTTAAAGTACACTTAAAGAAAAAGCACAATTAAAGTTTTGTCTTTATTCATGAACCTACAGGGAATAGATTTCTCTAAAAGAGAAGATCAAGAAACCCAGTGGAGTCTCTTAGAGTTGAAGTCTAGAAGTAAGTTAAAATGAAGAAGGCAGTCAAGAACTTTCCAGTCTCTGAGATCAATAAAATCATGGTTAAAATAGAGGCAATGAAGATTCCCATATTAACAATTATTGACTTAGATTCTTGCCTAGAAAGCTACCTCACTCTTGAATAGAGAAGAGAGTCATTACAGATGAATAATATGCTTACAAGATATATCCTTTCAATTACTTCCTTGGTGATGACAAGTTCCAAATGGAATTTGCTAATGAGTATTATGCTCTTAAAAGGCAAAGTTAAATGAGTGCAGGCATATCATCTAGCTTGATGCTATTTTACTTGGTAAAGATCATGACCTAGGCTCCTTTACTTGAAATGACTTACAGAGAATTCTTATCTCACAATAGATGTCAGAGATAAATTAGCTAGATAGTAAAGCAGATAGTTAAAGGAATTGAAGAGCTTCTCAAGCTAGGTTATTTTCATAGAGACTTAAAGCCAGAGAACATCATGATGAACTTCCAGCCTCTTAGAGTTTATATTATTGAATTCAACAGAGCTTAAAGAGTGCAACCCTCTGCATAAGGAAATGTATACGGCACTCCTGGATATTCCCCAGAGAGAGAGAATTGGAGAGATGGGGACACTTAATGGGATATCTAGGGCCTAGCAGTAATAATAATTGAGAGCGACATGCCAAGAAACGATTACTTTAGCTGCAGGGGTGAGAGAGATTCTAAGCAGAGAATCAAAAAACTCGATAAAAATAAAATAAATGGAGGTCTCAGAGAACTTGCATACTCAACTATTATCAAGCCAAGCTAAGCGAATTAACAAACAATAGAATTAATCAAACATTAACTTAGAAAGATAAAATTCAGAGAACTGTCACATGACTCTAAGCATATGTTTGTGTGAAATATTTTAAAAACTCGCTTGTTATACTCACTTAAAATACTAATATTTAAACATTAAACCCCTATATAAACCCTTTAAAACCCTAATAAAGTATGCACTAATAGTCTACTTTTATCAATCAAAAACTCAATCAAACTACTGAAAGGGTTTTGGGGTTTTGATTGCTCTCTGGATCAAGCAGATTTTACAACTACATAGTAAAATTCCAAATTAATTTTTTCTGTAGCTTACCATTTCCATGTAGATTTGGATAAATGCAACTTGCACATCATAAGTGTATCCATTATTATTGCTACTTCCTGCACTCATTAAATCGCTTTCTTATCCATTTTAATTAATCTTTTCAAAAATGTACTCTAAACTACGTGGTATAATACCTCTAGAATCGTTTTGTAGGGGATGATAATTCCCAACCATAGTATGAGTTTTTCCTGTGCCTGTCTATCCATAGGTAAAAATAGTGCCATTAAAACCCTCCAAAACACTCTATTGATAAGGCAAATTAGATGCTGAAGATTTTACAATTAAATTTTAAATAAATCATTTGCTTAAACTTACATTAATGACTGGTGTAGCAACTTAATGAAATACTTATTCTTATGAAATATAGGGATCCATTAATGAATCTAGTTGAAAAGTTTTTCTCTCAACACTGTCCTTCTTAATTTAAATATATTTTCTCTATGGATCAAAGATTTCTATCGAGGTTTGCTTCTCTTCAGAATTTGGTGGTCGTAATCTAAATCAATTTCATTTTTAATATAAAAACAGATTAATTACCTGAGATGTACCACAACTTTCTCATGTTTTTATTTTTTGCTATCGGAAGGTGGAATATACTATTTTTAATTACTAGCTGAAGCCATCTGGCTAATCATATTGCTTTGACTCTGTACTTTTTTCATTTTTTATTTTCTCTAATTTAAATAGAGTTTTTAAATCAAATTTAAGATTAATCCCTAATTTCCTATATTTTTAATATGTTTTTCCATAAAAGGAGAAATACAAAAGAATTATATGAAATATTTATATAAACTCAATTCAATTCTAAGTATCAAAAGTATTTTCATGAGCATCTCCATAAGTATTTTTAATTTGTGAACTTTATAGACTGACGTTATGACTGGTCACTTGACTGTTAAAATAACTGCCTATTTTACTTAAAGAGCTCTACCTACGAGCGCTGGTTTTATTGCTATACTCATTTTTAACCATATTATTGCTGCTATTCTTTCTTTTCTGGACATGTAAATTAAATATCAATAACAATAATAATAATTGCAATAAAAAAACTAATATTTCTTGTAAATTGTGCACATTGCTGTCAACTTTGGTGATTTAATTTACTTATGATGCCAACTTAGAGAACTTAGATTAAATACCGAGATTTAATTAAAGTGGTGCAACAACTGTTCTTTTATGAATAAATTCTTTCACTAGTATTGACATAAAGTCGTCAACCTAAGTCAAGCTTTTTCTTATCATAAATTTACCTGTCTGAATCTATAAAAGATTTACAATATATGATTAATATTTTTGAAAAAATTATAGTTTTCCTCCAAAAGCCATTGAGCCTCTGCAGCTTGCATTTTTTCTTAAATTAATTTATGAGTAACTTTATTACTTTCCTTTATTAATTATTAACTTTTTTGTTTTCTCCAATATCTTTAAATCACTCTTGCTGCTCTATCTAGCTTACCAGAAAACTATTACCCATTTATGTTTTAAATAAATGGATTAAATAAATTGAGAAATCAAGTTAAAAATGAGGAAATATGAAATATATTTTTTATATGAATACTCTTTTCTTTAATGACTTAGTTTATATTATTCAAATTATTTTAGTGTACTCATCAATCTCCAAATTAATTAACATAATAACTTTAAAAAGCTCTTAATTTACTTAATATAAAATACAAATAAATCTCTTTTTAAGCTTTGATATTTACTCCTTATCTTTCTCTTACTTCCTCTCAGCGTGATTCCTAATAAACAACAGCATTTAGATAAACCCTCTCATGTATTCCCTATACTATAATTCTTTCTAGTGATATTTGACTAAATTGCCACTTAATGTGGGCAGAGTGGGAATACCTTTAGTATTTGGGAAGGTTAAAATAGGTTATGATTCACATAACTTATCTTAAATTATAGACGTAATAATCTAGATTTCTTGTAGTGAGAGTTAATTATGAAAGTATAATAAATTTGAAGCTTTAGTCTGTGGGGTTTTCGGAGGAGGAGTTTAGTGCAAAATTTATAATTTGATTGAAGATTTCTAGAAATCTGAATCTTAAATTGGTTAATTACTATGAGATTTAAATTGCTTTGGAGAACCCAGGATATACTAATTCAAATAGTTCATTGTAGTATCAGCGTTGCACATTTGCGAAGATTGCATAATTATAGTTTACCCTAGACCTGAACTCATAGTTAAATCTAGACTTTAATGGCTTGAATAATTCAAATTTTTATGGACCATATCCTCTATCTCAACTATAGTTATCATTGAATCTATTGTATCTTAAACTTGTTCCGCAATATCTCGATTATTATTTGGTTAATTTTGTTCATAAGCTCTCAAAATTTGTGTAGAAAAGCATATACTAGCATCACGTTTTTGCTTTACTAAAGCCTCAAGTTTTTAGATTTTATCTTATTAAGATTGCTTTTCAAGTTTCAGGAATTAAGATTCTAAGAGATACTCAGAGAGACCCATTGATAGGTCGTTTATTTTTATCTATGATTATTTGTCATTTTACATTGACATTTCTTATACATTCTTAAGCTTATCTTCAAACTTAAACTTAAATTCACTCAAGTAGAATAATCACATGCTTATTTTAAGTTTAAAGTTAAACAGGAATGTAATCTTACTTTTTGAATAGTTGAGTTATGATCCTTTTGAATTTACGATATCGCTGAATCAAATTATTGCTTCAAACTCTCTATATTTTGTTAATGCTAGATCCTCAAATTTTCTAATTCATTATCCATTTAAGCATTCTTCTCACCACTCTATGATTTTAAATTTTATATCTATTGAACCATTTTCTCTCTATTAATATTCATTTCCTTCACTCTCTCAAGCAAGTCTTAAACTTCTTAGTTATATTGTTATATAATTTCCTCTTTGTCCTTAATTATTTCCTTTAAATTTGAAATTTTAACTTCATTAATTTCTTCTGACTCATTTTTTAACTTTTCGCTAAAACTTAACTTATTTTGCTTTTCTTATAGTTAAACTTTCAAAATAGCCAATTCATTTTACAGTATTTAGTTCTAGTTTTGCATCTCTTCCCTTTACATTTATAAGTCATCTCTCTATGAGATTAATGCCTAGTTTTAATCAATAATTTCTTATTTTTCTTGGGTCAAAGCAGAAATTGAATCATTAGCATGCTGGCTCATGATTTCATAGGTATCTTTTAAGTTTTGCATTTAAGCCTCTAAGTCTTAATATTGAGATTGCAAATCGAAAAATTAATTACCTACTGTTTGAGCATCTTCAGTTAGATTTTAGTTTTGGGAATTTATTTCATCTTATTATGATTAAAGTTGAGTTATCATATTCTATTTTTGAAATAGTTGTTCACTGAGAGTGTCTTGTTTTTATTGCAAAAGCGAAAAATCATTCTATAGATTTAATTATTAATCATTTTACTTTGCTATCAATTTTTCATTTGATGATAACTATTAAGATTTTTCATCAATTTGACTTTAAAGAGTTTGAATTTGATCTTCAAGACCTTTTATATTTTATTAGTAATTTCTCTTATTTTTAAACAATTTCTGTTCAAGATTGAGATTTGAAGTAGTTTTATCTGATAATTGCTTATCAAGAGTTTCTATATGACTTTTTAAGTTATTAATCTCCTCATTGATACTTTAATTTACATTCTATTACTCTAATAAATCGTCCTATAACTTCTAATTAAGCGCATTACTTTGTTCTGACTTTAATTATTACTCCTTAAATCTTTTCTCAATTTCAATGATTTAACTGATATTCTATTCATTCTTTGTGTTTAATTCTAGATTTTAAGTTTATAAAGCATTCATTTATTAATTAATGTCTTTAATTTAATGTTCTTATTATTCTGCCTAACTTTTTAGCTTGAGATTCTATTATTCCAGTTCGTTTATAAAATCTAACTTTTCTTAAATTTGATTTTATTGCAAATCTGATAATGATTTATTATCACTTTCAAGTCTAATGACTTTCTAATCCAATTAATCAATATACTACTATTTCAATTTAATTTAAGCCTCTTTTTCTTATAAATTGTTCTACATTTCAAGATTCTTATGTTCTTAGTTTTTTATCTAAAGTTTTAGTGAATTTTAAAGTTCTAGATTTGATTCTTCTAAAATATATATTTGTCTCTCCAATTCTTAGATAGTCTTACCTTTAATAAAGCATAAGTCATATATTATTTTACTTAGAAAATAATTAAAAAGGAAGCATTTATAATCATATAGAATTGAAGTTTAACATATAAGTAAATCCACTAGGAAATCAGAGTTTCATAAAAAAATACAGATTAAAATATATAAATATTATAGTTTAAAAGATTAGTCACTCCTCACTTATTTAAAATGGGTTAATGTGTATCATAGGGAAAGAATAAACGAGATTTATAGAAGAAAAATTAAGATGGCTAATTCAAGCCAGAAAAGCAGAAGCATGGAAAAAAGAAGAATAAGGATCACAGTGAAGATTATAAAAATTTTAAATCGTTTTATGACTATTTTTAAAAGGGAATCCATTATTTTAACTAGAAGACTCTCTTAATTCTTAGGGAGGGCATGATAGTAAAGAAGCAGCGGAATCGAATTCAAATTCACATTTTGAGAATCAGCAGCAAAGGCTGTTAGATGATAATTTATAGAGTGTAAATAGAAATGATATTTCGGGAATGGTCAAATTGTAAGTTTGCTGAGATTAGAAATATTTTATATTAACATACAATATAGCCAAAGAGAGAGGAGAGTGAGCAATTTTGATGGAACATAGAGCTAGGAGTTATTAATGCCGAAAGGATTTCAGATGAGACATTGTAAGAATGAACTTTATAATTAACTTATCATAATTTGATTATTCAAAATGAAAGGAGTATATTAATTAAAATGAGTGAAGCTATATTTTAGGAATTTTAACTATGAATTTTACTCAGATTATTCAAATAGTGAATGACTCATAATCAAACATGACAGTAGATTCAAAAAATTTGCAAGAAAAACTAGATAAATTACCTTTACTTCCTGAAGACATGAAATCTTAGCTCTTAGAATCTTGTATCTCTGGGGACATAACTACTCTCGACAATATTTGCAGCAGGTATAGATTCGATGTGCAGAGTATAGTTGGAAAAATGGAATAAATCAAAGTAGGAAATAAGACTATTCAGTCGGAGAATTTGAACATACTTCACCTCGCTGCTTATCACTCTTAATTAGAAGTAGTTAAATATCTGTGTGAAAACATTCCAAGCATGGATTTAACTTAAGCTGGAAAGATTCCGTCAAGTTCAGGTCTAGCAAATTAATCAGAAATATCAAGTTATCATGAGTATGAAACTTCAAGCAGGATAAACATTAGAGCTTCGAATCTTTCAATTGATATGCATGGATTGAATCAAAATTCACAAAGAAGGTCGATAGCTAATTTTGACAGAGTTGGCCCAAACTAAAGAGTAAGAAGTTTAATCCTGTTTTGGGCTATTGATCGCTAAGACTACAAAATGCTAAATTATCTATGGAATTTTAACTTATTTGGGCAGACTAATTGGGGCATTAAGAATCTGGAGTTTATGCTAATTTTAGCTAATGACCTACAAGACTCGACAGTGTTCGAAATTTTACTCTCTCCAAAACCTTTTTCTATTGCATTGAATAACTTAACTTTTGTAATGGCAATGGATTTCATTGATGATCACATAGTTAGAAATGGATTTATAGCGGAGGAATTGAAATTAAGGTTGATATATTCTAATGAAATGGCACCATACTCTTTCGTAGGGGCACTTATTCACTATACTTTACTCGCTTAGGAATAGCTTGATGATGAATAATTACGAGTAAATGGATCGAATCAGAAACGATAAAGTTCTTAATAGCTAATTGAATTAATTATTTTAGTTATTACTTTTTAGCTCTTATACTATTACTTTTTCTTAACATCTATCCCAAAATACTTCTTAAAAAATTCATTATCAAATTATAATAAAATTAAATTGAAGACTCAGACATTAACTCACAAAGATCTAATTCATAAAAATAAGTACTTTTATCTCGCCGTCTTTCCACAAAGCCAAAGAACCTCTCTTCTGACTTCGACAGACAAGTGGACGAATGCGAAGAGGACATAGAGATAGAAGAGTTACTAGATTTATTTCACAAATTAACAGAAAAAGATGTGAAATTCATATCAAATAGCAGCGAAATAATAGAGAAAATTACTGAAACATAAGTTTAAATGAAGGACTACAAGAGAATTAGCAGTTAACATAAATAGACTATCAATTCCATGCTCAATTTTATAGTTAGCTACAGATAAAAGAATTGAGAAAGCCACATACTTTTTACACTGAAGTTTTTATTTCACTTCAGGCTGATTGAATTTCTAATAGAAACTGAAATATGTCTATTATATCAAATAAAACTTTATATATTTCTAAGTTATAATTATAGCATTAAATCTTCGATCAATTCATGCTAGCAAAGTACTGCAATAAAATGCATATTTTATCAATGACTATAGAATGTGTGGAATATTTCATGGTTATAATAAATTTAAATAGATATAGTGAGTTCTACTACATGGTGGTAAATTATAGTATATACAGTCACTGCTTTAAATCTTCATTTTTATTGTCTTTTTATTCGGTTTCTACTGATTTAATTTAATTTAATATTAAATTAACTTAGCTTTTATTTTAAGAATATATAGAATCCAAATCTCAAATAAATATAGTGAAATAGTCAAGGCATTTTTATAATATACTAAATAATAATGATGTTGTTGTTTATTATGATTCGTTCTTTTCGGTGTGAGATGCTGTGGTTTCAGTAGGTGGCTAGTCATCTTTATTGTCTATATTTGAATCTTCAACTGGAGTATTAAATTTATCTATACATTCTTAAAGCAGGGAAACTAAAATGAAAATTATACTGTTATCTGGTCAAATTAGGTATATTTTTTTTATTGTTTTTAAAAAAAGAAATTTGCTGAGTTATTTTATTTAAAAATAATTATATAATTAAAGATAAAACTTTTGCATAATCCCCCAGTTAGTTACTTTAAAAATTTGTAAAATAAGTTGTAATTATTAATAAATAAAAAATAATATGAGTATTGGCAGCAGTAGCTGCAGCGGCATCTTCAGTAGCTTTAACCTCTCTATCTCTGAGCTCCTCAAGGTACTCTCTTACTGTTTCCTTCATGGCGAATGGTCTCTCACCAAGGATTCTCACCAAATCTGGTAGAGTGATTGACTCTTTGGAAAGTAGTTCCTCTGCCAATCTAAATTTAATCATTAATTAATGCTATTTATAACTTACTGATGAATGAGTTCTCTCTTAGATTCTAAGAGTTACTTATTCAATAATAAATGGCATGGCGTATGATATATTGTCAAAGATGATTTGAGTAGGGTTATTAAGTTTTAAATACAATATTTATGAGCTACTTAGTGCTGTCGTAGCATTCCATGACGATTCTTCTGACTTCCTCGTCTATAATCTCGTTAGTATGATCACTGTAGGGTTTTATGGATTATTCCTCTGAATGATATCCAACCAATCCAATCTTGTCAGTCATGCCATACACTGTGACAAGTCCATTAGCCATCTGTGTGACTTTCTTAATATCATCTGAAGCTCCAGTAGTGATTTTGTTGAAGAATATCTCCTCTGAGATACGACCACCAAGTGAAGTTGAAATCATATCATAGAGTGCTTCTTTGGAGTAGAGAGAAACTTCCTCAGGTAGGTACTATGCGAAACCAAGTGCTCCCTTGGATCTTGGGATAATTGTAACCTTCAACAGGGGGTTTGCGTGTTCCAAGAACCAACCTGCTACGGCGTGGCCTGCTTCATGGTAAGCAATGACTTTCTTTTCGTCTCTGGACATTAAAGTCTTCTTTTCAAGACCACCAATCACTCTTTCAATTGCAGATTCAAACTCTTTAAAATAAGGCAAAAAAGTAATATATTAATTAAAATTACAGCATTAATTGTGAAGTGATAAATTTGATTTTAAAATTAATTACTACAATATATGAGAAACATATTATACTATAACACTCTTGTGAACATTTGCCTTCCATATTCTTTCTAATCGCTACTTTCACTATATGAACCTGCTTAAGAACTTCCTGTGAAAATCACTTCTAACTGTATCATTAACAAATCTCTTCTTATCCTTGGGTTCAGTCCTAGCCTGATTCTTGAATATAGACTCCTCATACCACTTTTTCTTAAGCGAGTAGACTTCGCTCAATTCATTCCTCTCATCCTGATTTAGCAGGGGATTGCCATGTAGTATTTCCTCCATCTGTTTTTTCTTGATCTCTTCCATTTTCTAGAGTTCACGCTTTCGTTGCTCCTCCTCACGTTCTCTCTTGATTTTAGCATACTCTCGCATTAACTCCAGTTTATCTTCGTCATCATCGTCATCGCTTTCATCGTCGCTATCGTCATCGGATTCGCTCTCTGAATCTTTGCGTTACTTGACTTTCCTCTCTTCGTCGCTATCATTTTCGCTCTCTTCGCTGCTGTTATCATTGAAGTTTTCATCAGCATCCTGAGGGAAGGGTGTTTTTATTTTGGGTTTACTGACTGCCTAACTCTCATTAATGCGCATTCTCTTAACTGCAAGTGGTTCCTTAAACGGCTTGTCCCCATCCTCGTTATCTAAATCTCTCTCCTACTGCAAATTACTCTATTTCAAAGCATGTCTGGCTACTGCGCCTCCCTTCTGAAATTAAGAAATTTACTCTTTGAGCAACAATTCCTGCTTGAAATCTATCAGTTGCTGTTCGTCCTTGCTGCCCTGGCCGTCGTGTCTGGTTTTTAGCTTTAAATGTGCTGGCATATCCTTGGCGGAATACTGGCGGGAGGGCTTTACGAGGACGTTGCCGCCTACCACTGAACTACCCTTAGCACTATTCCAAGTTGGTCTGTGAGCTGTAGTCATTTTATTATTAACTCAATATTTATATTATAATTATATTGCTGAAAATTATAGATATTTATAGTACATTATTATATATTTAAAATAATAGAATTTCGCAATGAAATGAATCAACGGTTTTCTTATACTTTTTATAAGTGAAATCTATAGTAGCAATAATATAAAGAATTATTATTTGGATTAATGAAGTATGAAATTTAAAAATATATTACTTTAAGATTAGTTGGTTAAATTTTGTTAAAAAGCTCTCTCATTATTAATCGTGTTCTATTACAAAAAAATATATATTGAAAATATCATTATGATTTCACCCTGAATCTATATTGTGTAATATTATAGCCAATGGTGATAATTAATTTGTTAATAAATTGTTTAAATTAAAAAATGCAGAGATTGTTCTTACAGAAAGTAAATCACACCGCCACCTCCTAGAGACTCAAATCCCTCAGCGTGGTCGACACATTAGCCAATTCTTCAGCTAGATAATACTAAACCAATACTTTTAATATTTAAAAATGTTTATTCATAATTTTTTTAACTATCCCAAATTTTTTAAAAAAAAGTGTCAAAATTTTTATTATGTATAAAGGGAATTGAAAAAAGGTTATGAGAATACTGTGTAAAAAGTGCAATTATATAAATTCTATAAAATACTTAAAGAAATGAAAAAGTGAAGATTTAAGATGCTATCGCAATCCCCATGTAAAGCTCTATGATAAAGGAGAATGGCATGAATCATAATGATCAACCATATTTATAAATTTTTAACATTAAATACACAATCAATTTAACAATATATATATAACTTCTCATTTATATATTTCAATAGCATTGAAAATAATAAAGTACAGAGAATACTAAGCTATTTGCCCTCGATAACTGAAAACCAAGGCTTCATAAAGAAATAGATGGATTATTTCAGATTGCAGATGTAGAAAAAGGAGGATGATAAGGACTAGAAGGAGACACCCCCCTCATCTTTTATACCAAAGGGATTTGAGAAATTCTTTAAGAAGAAAAATGAGAATAAAGAGCCAGAAAAATAAGCATCAGGTGGTGACAAGAAAGACTCTAATGAGAAGAAATAAAAAGAAGAAGAAGAACAAATCAGATTTACACAATTAAATAACTTGATAGTGGTTGATGGTTAAGGGGTTTTGGGGGAGGAGGTTATTGAAATATAATGATGATATTAAAAATCAGTGACGAGGAAGGTGCAGAGGGTGATAAATCAAAGAAATCAGAGGATAAAAAGACTTCATAGGATGACCCAACTAGCTTTAAGAATTCCCTCAATAATTTCTTCTTTGATCCTAAGGGAGGTCCCATTATTGAAAACTGGATTGTTGTGCTTCTTTTATCTGGAGCTTTCACATACTATTTAACTTCTAAGAGCCCTTCTCAAGAAGTTACATATATGGATATTTTAATTTAAGGAATTATAGCTTGGGTGAAAAGGCCTCTCTTTATAATAAAACAAAGCTTGATTTTTTTAATTTAATATGGACTTTATCAATCAGTATTTATCAAAGAACTAAGTAAAGATGATCACAATTACAGAGGACAAGACTAGTGACATGTTTAAGTACAGAGCGGAAATTGAACTATTAGAAGGAAAGAAAGTGCACTTAGTTCTACCATAAGTTGAGAACTTCCTCTACAAATTAGATTTAGCTCAAAGAGAAATGGGAAAAATGCCCAATGATTTTGTTCCAGTTAAGTACGCTAGTGATTCAAGCCAGAATTAAAACAATACTATGTTGAATTTGTTCATTGGATGCCTCTTCGCTGTGTTCTTGATGCAGATCTATAGAAGCATGCATGGAAAAGGTGGTCCAGGAGGAGCAAGCGGAGCAGGTAAAGGAACAGGATCTGGCTAAGGAGGTTCAGGCTTCGGAGGAGGCAAAGGTGGAATGGGAGACATCTTCGGAATGGGAAAATCAAATGTATAGATCTATGGCGTTGATAAGAAAATCAAGACCAAGTTTAAGCATGTTGCTGGTATGGAAGGTGCAAAGCAAGAAATCCAAGAGTTTGTTGATTTCTTGAAGGACCCTAAGAAGTATCAAAAGCTTGGAGCTCAAATTCCAAGAGGTGCTTTGTTAGTTGGCCCACCAGGAACTGGTAAAACTTTACTTGCCAAGGCAGTTGCAGGAGAAGCTGGAGTGCCATTCTTGTCCATATCAGGTTCAGACTTCGTTGAAATGTTCGTCGGTGTTGGAGCTTCAAGAGTAAGAGATCTATTCAAGAAAGCTAGAGAAAAGGCTCCCTCAATTATTTTCATCGATGAAATCGATGCCGTTGCAAAGAAGAGACAAGGTAAATTCGGTGGTAACGATGAACGTGATAACACTCTCAATCAACTTCTGGTAGAAATGGATGGTTTTGGTACTGAAGAGTCAGTTATTGTACTAGCTGCAACAAACAGAGCAGATATTCTCGACTCTGCTGTGTTGAGACCAGGCCGTTTCGACAGATAAATTGAAGTTACCCTTCCAACCATTAAGGATCGTACTGAAATCTTCAAGGTGCATTTGAAAAAGATCAAGCTTAATGCTGAAAAATCAAGAGAAGAGTACGCTAGGAAGATGGCCTCACTGACACCTGGGTTCTCAGGTGCTGAAATATCAAATGTTTGTAACGAAGGAGCCATTATCGCAGCCAGAGGAAATCTAGAATCAGTTGGCATTAAAGAGTTTGGGTGTCAAAATTATTCTATTTGTATGCCAAATATACTTTAAAAATAGAAAAACCAATAAAAAGAAATTAAGCATAACTTTAAATCTAAATAAAGCTTAAGCTTGGAGAGATAACTGTCTACTCACTTTCTTTAATTAAATTGCTTTAATTATAACTTTAATAAATAAATAAAAATATAATGGGTCAAACAATTGGTACTCTCGATAATAAAACTAGCAACTAATCGCCTTCCAGGTAACAAACTCATCCCGATTAAGGCTCTTTCAATGACACCCAAAGTCAAAATTTTTCCCAAAATTTAAGTTCTTAGAATTCCATTAATGCTATCTTACCCAGTTAGGAGTTGGCTCTTGCCACTTAAACAAGCCAATTAATGAAAGAAAATACATAAATTTAGCAGTAAAATAATATGAGTTTATAACAGTAGTTGCAATAAAACTTAAAACACAATTCAATGAAGTTAAGTAGCAGCAGTAACGAAGAAGAAAAAACTCAAATTATACAAAGTATTCAATCATTCCCCAGTCATATAATCAAGCAATAGAATGGTAAGTTTAAATTTACTGTTTATCATTTTTTTCTTGAGAAGACTATATTATGAAAATTTTGTATCAATAATTTTCGAACTAAGCCATCAGAAATGTATTTTTAGATTAAATAGTTTCGTTATTTATTATAATTATATTGAAGAAAATTACAACATTAAAATTTTTTATAGAAGCGGCTAACGATAATATTAAGAAATTACGAGTTGTTTCAGAGAAATCAAAAATTAAACAGCCAGCTATAATTTATTCAATAATTGTTAATAATTAAAATTTAATTAGAAAAATAAAATTAAATTATAACAGTGACTCTTTAAACGAGACAGTATAGCCAATTTAAAATGAATAATTGGATATAAATGGATTTTCCCAGAATACAACTATTGATAAAAATCACAATTCGCAATTAAAAATACCAAATAGTAAAATTCCCACAACCAATAATAATAATAATAATTTTCTACTAAATAATACTAATAGCTAATATACTGCTGCATTCTATAAATCTAATAAAAATAATGAATTTAGTGAAAATGGGTAAGGATCTATGATTTTATCTCCTAAAAACAAGATTAATATTTCTTAAAGAATTTAATATAATAAAGTAAATAAAATTAATGGGAATTATTGATTATTGTATTTTTCTTATTTTATAATAAAAATTGTTCGTATAAAATATTTAGCTTATGTCAAAGACAAATAAAATACAATAAAATTCAAACAATAAATTAAATCCAAATGTATCCGCAAAAATGATATATATTTATTTATTTATTTTTTAATTTAATTTAGTATGATTCCAGAACCAAATTCTTAAACCGAAATAGTAAACCTAATAATTTAAGATTAATATATAAACACCAACATTGAATATTCTTAAAACCCTAATAATTTCATGATAAATTAAAACGATTTGCAAAACAATTTGGAGTTGACTGGTAGCTACATAAATCTACATAGTGGGGATGACATAAAATAAATGGTTAATAACTCCCTAGCTATTAAAAATAAACTATCATAAAATCAGCAGTTAAATAGTAAAAATAATAGTGGTAGTAATAATAGTAATTAGTAGAAAGCTAAAAATACTAATGAGGGAGGGGGTAAAAATAATCATAAGTTGCTAATATAATTAAAACCCAAAAGTGCTGTTAAAAATCATGAAAAATAACAGAATATTCTAAACTAGGTTAATCATGGAAATAAACATAATAAGTAAAACAATGTGGAGTTACGCTAATCAAATGATACTAGAATTAATAAAATATAGTATTACATTAAAAATCTTCTTATTTTTAATTAAAGTTCTAGAACAAATTAATATACTAGATCTAAGTCTAGCATAAGCCCCTCAAAAAGTAATAATTAAATATTGTTTTCGAGGGAATCATCGATCTAAAAAAGAGGAAATTTAAAGCGTGTTCTAGTCCATTTTGGTTCAGATAGGCAATATTTATTGACTAAAACTTTTCTTATAAAATTGTATCATACATCCCATTTTAAAGTTACCTTTTAATATAAAAGTTAATTAATTTTAGCAATATTTTTAATCGATTGAATGGTATGAAAACGATTGCAACACCTCAGGATGGCTGTTAAGTGAATTTATCAGAAAAACAGAAATTTCTTCAAATACTAATAATAACTTAAGTATTACGCAGATTAATTCCCCTTTTCTAAATAAATCGCATAGTAACACCTCATTGAATAATTTGTCTTAGAAAAGCGGTGGTTACTAAAAAATGGGATTTCAATGTAGCTGTTAGAACAATAAAGTCTAATTTTGATTATTCTTTTTATTCTTTTTATGTTTATTATATTTATTATTTATATTTAAAAGTTCAGTAGTCACCAGGTTAATAATAAAAGTACAATATACAATAGCTTAATTCCCCTATAAAAAGCCCAATATAATAGAATTATTAATAGAAAAACTTAAATTCAAGAAGTAGCCGACAATAAAATTTGAAAAAGTTGAGTAGTTCAAATATATTAACGTCGAAATGCTTGTGTAGACAACATTGTGAAAACTTTACAACGGTCGCTTTAAGATCTTATGATGGAAAATACCTGTCATTTACAACATTATAATATAATGATTTTAATAATAATGGTTTGACCCCCCCCCTTAAAACAAAAGCAATATTTGATGAATTTATATAAAACTTTAAGATTGGACTATCACCTCAGCCAAGTAGATCTACTTCTTAGGGACTTACAGCTTGATGAAAAATTAGAAGCAGTATAGATTAGCAACGAAGAATATAATAAACTATAGCTGTAAAGGAAAAATTTAAGGAAAAAATAGAGTACACATGGATAAAGCAATTAATAAAGTTAAAATCTATAAAATCACTAGTAGTCTGAGTGCTTGGATAATTATATCATAGAAAAATGCATAAACCTAATTAAGTTTATGACTATAAATAGGATTGTAAATTTGAGTTTTTAGAAAAAGATATTACATCATATAATTATTCACTCAGAAGAAATATTCATTTCCATAGATAAGAATTTTTATTATATTAATGAAATTCATATCAATATAGTTTAGGTAAAGGAGGCTTTTCTAAAGTGTTTTAAGTTCGAAATAAATTTACTGGTCAAATGTTCGCTATGAAAATATTGAGAAAAGATAAAATTAAATTAGATAACAAAGTTGAGTAGATCATGACTGAGAGACGTATATTGGAGAGTGTCAATCATCCATTTATTGTAAAAATGCACTCTGCATTTGTATCTGTAAGATTTATAGATTCATATTAATAGAAATGATAATGAGTATTGATTCATAAAATTAGGATTGGAAATTAATGAAATAAAAATCAAACTAGTTATTGAGTTTTGTAGAAATCATTGAAAAAAATTATTTAGAAAGTATAAATACACAACTTAAGTTAATAATTGACTTAATAATTAACTAGACTTGAATACATGAATGCTTCATTAATGACCAGAGCAATACCAATTTTGTAGTTGAGCTTCGGTAAATGATAGTTCCTTTAATTGTATATTTGTACATTTGCAGCAATAAGCTTACTAAATTTATATTTCTATAATTATTCTCATTTTTAAACAATAAATTCCTACATTTATTTCTTCCTAATAAATGTATTTTTAAATATCAGTTTTATTAATTGATAAATTATAGTAACCTTTTATAAGACGAGTTTCTTAAACATATTTTAAATTAAAATCCAAACTTTTTCATTTATCAAGAAATATTTTACTTAAAATTTATCGAAAAATAATGATTAAATTGCCTGTTTTTAAAATTTTCAGTAATTTAATAGCTAATAAGTTACGTATTTATTTTTAAATTGTTTAAGAAAAGATTTTTTTTAAATTTATAAAGCATAAAAGCTGTTTATCCTTGGCTAACTTACAAATTCTAGTTATACAATTGTTTAAAAAACAATATAATTATTCTTACTTTTTGAAGTTAATCATCTCTTTTATATATGAGATTTATTTTCAAGTGGTTTATAGTCTCACTCCACTATTTATCAACGAAGATTTTAACAACTTCCTTGCACCTACCACATTTCAATTTATCACATGATTAAGGATTTGTTTGACTTGTAGTTTAACCTAATGCATAGTTTGATCCTCCTATGCATATTTATGTAAATCTGATAAATTTCCAATTTACCCTATATAAAATTATGGGGGAAGAATGAAAAATTATAATACATAAAGGCTAACAATTATAAGTTTATTCGATATCCATCAGATCTTCAGTTAATATTCGACTATTTATTCTTTCAATTTATGATACGTAATTTCTCGAATAGTACTTTGCATCTTGTTACATTACAGGAGTTTGCATTGGATTTATTTAAGTTTTCTATTTATCAGAATTCACTATTAAATTTGTAAAATTTAAATTGTCTTTTAGTTAGGATAGTGAACTTATCTCATTGATGTTTATGTTGTTATGATATTTAAATTACAAACATTTATAGTTTATAATGGGAAAACAATGAATAAAATAAATAGAAAAAAAGTAAATTAATTATACTTTTATGATTCAAACTTATTTCATGAATCAGTTATTCTAAGTCCTCATCCCCTTCAGAAAGCATTTCAAACATCGATTTGACATTATCTTTCATGTTAGATTATTTATAAGAAATGTAATTTTTATATTGTAATTCTATTTTTTAATAAAAATATATAACAGCTATGTTCTTGTGATCTTATTTCACAATTGCAGATATATTTAGATTATCTTGAGCCTATTATTTCATTATTGGACTAGTTGGCATTCGAATTTAATAACCAAATAATACCGATTTCTTTTTTTCTTAATTTTAAACCATTTCATTTGGCTTCCCGCTTGAAAAGTATTTTCATTAATGTATAAATTGATAATTTAAAATATTTGAATTTAAAATATAAATTACTAAAATAATATAAAAGTTTGATTCACTGGGGAAAGCTATGTTCGTTGATAGATCACTCTAGTTTTAAGGAGATCTATTCCCATTATTAATTGTTAAACCTTTGGGTGAAGTCTTTGTCTCTGGTTTATCTCTCACATATTTCTGCACCAATTTTTAGTCTTCGTTTGAGCTCTTTGCTTAAATAGTTAAATTCAGATTTATATTTGAAAGATTAGGGGATTGAGGATTTGTGCTGCTAAATTTCTTTAAACCAAGTTATTGGTATTGATGAATATTTGGGCTTTGCACTTTTTATAAATAATAATAATTTAATTCGTAGAATTTGTGTGTTTAAAATTAAATGACGATCCCAATTAATAATGCAAGAATTCTACTATATAACATATTTAGGTAATTATGCACATTAATATTATCTTGTAGTTATGAGAAATTACTTGCGAAATTAAGCTTCGATTTATTACTATTAATGTCTCTAATTGCAGGAGACACGTCAAACTAGTAGTTTGACTAATCCCTCAAAGAATTGTCAGGGGACTTGAAATCAGCAAATAATCTCATTTTTTTACTTTTCTGATTTTATTCAATGAGATTAATTAAAAATGTTCTTACATTAAATTAATGGCCATCAATATCTATGTTTGCGTTATTCTTAAATTGAAATTTAATTTTTTAATTTATCTAAGATTAGGTTACTAATTTGCCTGATCTTAAACCAAAATGTTAATTTATTAGGAATTCTCACATTTACTTAAATCCCACGATTCTTTCGACTATGAAGAATGCTTACTTTTTATTTAATTTTATAGACTTCTTTTTTCTTTGAAATCTGGAGTAGCCATGTGACCCCATACACTTTGAGATTGCGATACTTTTCTTCTAACGAACATGCCATTTAAAGATAAAAGTAATAATTTACACTAAAAAACATATAAATTTTGCTAAATTAGAACACGGAATATACTCTTTAACTTAATAAATCAATTTTTATATATTATGATCGTCCTTGAACTCTTCCAGAAGGCTATCTAAATCCATATTAATCTACAATAAATATAAGCTTCGCGTTTAACTATAATATTCAATAAATATTTGTTATATTTTTTTCACACTAATTTTATAAAATAAATTTTAGTTTATTGTATTTTATTAGAAATTTCATTATGTCTTATTCTATATACTTTTTCAATTTCTTGCCAATTATTTCTTGTTTTACTCATTTTTATAGTAAATTAGTGATAGTATTTGAAATTAATATAATATTTAAGAGCATTTATCTATTAAAATAATGGGCAACTCTTCTATATGTATAAAATAGTAAATTAAACCCAACTCAAATACCTCAAGTTTATAATTATTATAGTATTTTATATATTAATCTTTATAAATATACTCTATATGTTGCCTATTTTTTCAGAGAATAAATTATGTAGATTCTTATCTTTGTAACAAATAAATTATATTATTTCAGAAAAAATTATAAAGTTCTGCTTCTACTCTGGGAATTTCAAGTACCGATGCCCTTGCTAGCACTCATTAAAGAATGAGGAGTAGACCAATAACAAAAGATTTTATGTAAGTTAAACTTTTCAATGAATAATTTAATTTAAAACAATTTGATGACTTGATATAATATTATTTATTTGCAATAAACCAAGAATATATCAATACACTTAAATCATTATATTATTACTAATTAGAATAATATTCTTAAATTTATTTATAAAAAAGACTGTCAAGGCATACGATGAAAGAAATGGTATTTAATATGCAAATATAATTAGTACTTTACTTTAAATAAAAGGCTTAAATCAAAATATGTTTGAATTTTAACTGAATAAATCGTACAAAATTTTTATTAATAATTTCTAACAAGATTAGTAACAGATTGGTATTTTAAGGAATTGTTAGACTTCCTGTTGCTTTAAAAAAGCTTAAGAGATTATAATTTAATAAAAATGTGTTGACTATTTCTTTAAATTTTAACATGCTGCAAGAGTTTAAATATATTTCTTAGCTAAATAACTTTTCAACTTTTAAAAACAATAAATTTATAGATTATTGAGTAATTTACAATATATTCATTCAAATTATGAAAGTTATTCCTTATTAGTTTCATTTTTTATAAAAAATAACTATTTATTTTATCGAATATGAGGACTTAAGATAAATTGAGCAATATTCAGTATGATTGAGAGACCACTTTATAAAAAAAATAATTAAAATTATTTTTTTTTATGCAACTCTCTTTTCTAATAAATTTGATATAAATTAAATTTTTAAAAGATTATTTATCTATACTATAATTTGAGGTTTTAATATGTCACTAAAGGAAACACTCTGTCAAATATACGTAATAATAAACTAAAGACAGAAAAGTTCGAAAATATTTTAATCTCATTTTGCGATTATACTTGAAAAGAATTGTAGCTCTGTCTTTAATTCATTAAATTATTTTTGATTAAGATGTCAAAAATATTACTTTTTCTTATTTTTCTGATAAATAACTAGTTAGTTGGTAAGATTTAGAAATTATTAAAGAAATAACATATAAACTTATCTTTTCTATAAATTTGGTTTAGTTTAGTTTAATTCAATGAAATTTTATAATTAATTCTTCTGATATCTCTAAATAATTCATCATTTAAATCTATATAGAGAACCGCACATGAGTTAGGAATTTCTCAATTAAAGTAGTCTGCAAAGAAGTAATTAAAACACTAATGACAATTTAATGATGAATATGAAAAATGATCGAACAAGTACTGCTCTATAGAAATAAGATAGTATGAATAAAAGAAACTATAGAGATTCCTCTACTAAATACACTAATTATGACGATGATTAAACAAATCAGTCTTTATATTATTTAATTTCAGGGGGTCAATGTTATTATTAAAAATGTTCCTTGAATTTGAATTAAAAGCACAGTATTATATTGTAGGATTACATTCAAAATTTGGAAATTAAATAGATTTAAATTTATAATTAATTAAATTATTGGCAGTTAAAGTTGGCCAATTTAAACAATCTTGAGCTCATTCGATAGGGAATTCAAAATTAGCTGGACTTTATAATTAGCGGTAAAATTTAATCTCTTCGAGGGAGCGAAAAAAGTATACTTTAATGAGAGGGTATAATTTATTGAATTTAGATGCATTTAATTAAATTAATTTATTTCGCTCCCTCGAAGAGATAAAATTTTACCGCTAATTATAAAGTCCAGCTAATTTTGAATTCCCTATCGAATGCGCTCAAGATTGTTTAAATTGGCCAACTTTAACTGACAATAATTTAATTAATTATAAATTTGAATCTATTTAATTTCCAAATTTCGAATGTAATCCTACAATAAAAGAGATAAAAAGAACTAAATTTATATTTAAAATCAGTTTTATCATAATAAACAAGGATCCCAAGAAAGTGTTCACAGTCAATCTAGAAGCCCCAGTAAATATAACGCGAATATGATGTAATCTAATTCAGTAAAGCATGATTCATTAGAACGAAGGCTAATTTTGCCAGACTTTGGGAGACACGATAGAAAAATCGAGAGTTATGTAAGCAATAGGTTACTACAATTTGAAATAAAATTATTAATGTATCATTATGAACGTACAAATATTAATTTATACCAGCAGAGAGCTTAAATGTGAAGGACTTTGACGACTCAATGCTACTCTCAGATATACATTTAGAAAAAGCCTTGCAAAATAATCAGTAATTCAAGAACGAAAAAGACGATGGATATGACTTCGATCCAACTTCTTATTAAGAATTTGAGGATTCATTAACAAAATCTTACAATCAAAAAGTCAAAGAAGATACGAATTTCTTAGCTAAATAGAAAAATCTAGAATATGACTCAGATGAACCAAGCAGAAATTTCGGAGGAAGAAATAATTCTGATGCTTAAAAATTAATTAAATTGAAGTAGTCCCCCTTCTATAATCTCTATGAATATTAATAGATTATTATATTTGAAATGCCTATAATTTGAATACTAGAAAATCCTACGCTCAAATGGCTTAACAATAAAGTTATCAGACGAACCATAAAAAATCATATGAATTAGATTTATATGAACCCAATGAGTTTGTACCTCTAGAATATCAAGATAGCGATACAGAAAACTTTCATCTATTAAATTAAGATGAAAATGAGACACATTTAGCACAAAAGATTATTTAAAAAGTAAACTCAGTTGGTGGGATCCGTAAACTTTACTATATTTTTAAGCAACAAAGAAGAGAAGTTTTACAGAAAGAGCAAAATTTATTCACTAAGCACTATTAAGATATATGCAACTCTTTTATATACCAACTTGAATAGCAACGAGAGAAGAATTTAGAATTTGTTTTAAAGAAACTGAATGATTATCCTCTGTAGAATTTCACAAAATAGTTGTCAAAAATTGACCAAGATTATCATGAACTCATTGGTCTTGGGAGAAAAGCCAAAATCCCTCAAACCCTTCAACTAGAATAAGCCAAGGAGCTAAAACTTAAAATGTAAGAGAGAGTTATGGAGCTCTGGAACTTATATCAAAGCTCCTTAAAAAACGATTATGACATGGAAAGATTGTTAGCAATTCTAGAATGCTACGCAGAGGATGAGCTGTATTTCTAAAATGACTTGGAAATTGAACAAATTGAGAAATTAATTTCTAGGGAGCATCATAATAGCATCAATTCTAGATTGAGTTAATAGCAAAAGAGCTTCTAAGAACCATCTTCGATCCAATCTCAAAACGACCAGCCCAATTATTGCTAAATCAAATGAATAGTAGAGTTATTTAGAGCTAAAATGCATTATTTGTCTATAATATCTACAAGTGTAATAACTTTTAGGATAAATCTCTCCCAATTAGAAAGACTCTGTGAATCGCATGTCTGTTAAGCAGGCTGTTCGCATGAGTATTTTCACAATTGCCGAAGAGGAAGATAGCTAAGATGAATTATGAATCAATTAAGAAATAGAATAATGAGGAAATAATAGAATCCCTAATAAATAATTTAGGAGTTGGATTTGACATTAAATAAAGTTCAATCTAACATTGTTAAAAATGCAATAAAATATTTTTAAGTTTCCAATTAAAGATCTACTTTAACCTATTTTTTTACATTAGTACTAACCCACCCAAATAAATTGAACTAAACAATAATTAATATATGCGTAAAGCCAAACAAAATTATATTTGCTACCATGCTAAATTAACTAAGTAATAAAACTTAAACAGACCCACCCACACAATATATAAATAATCAGCCATTATAAACTCTCTCACAACCATGATTTGAATGAATATCAATTATTATATATAAATATCTATTATTGCGTGTTTGAGGATTTATTTGTAAAGTAGAGTATTAAATATATAAAATAAAAAAGCTAAATAATTTACAAATTAATTTAAGTATTTTATTCTAAATCTACGCTCAATAGTTACAAATAATCGATAATTTATGAAATACTTATTTTTGTATATGGTGATAATAAATATTTTGATCATTATAATTAGATATTGAATACAACTTTTATTTTTATATTTTTTATTTAGTAAGTATTATGATAATTTTTTAAAACATTTATAATTACCATTTCTAAAATTTTCTCGAATATTTGTGTCTTCATAAAAATATTGACATTAAAAAATGGAACTTATCTTAAAAATATTTCTAATATTTTGTAATGGTTTTGAATATAATTATAATAATAATAATAATAATAATAATAATAATAATAATAATAATAATAATAATAATAATAATAATAATTATATTATAATAATAAATAATAATATAATAATAATAATAATAATAATAATAATAATAATAATAATAATAATAATAATAATAATAATAATAATAATATTAATAATAATAATAATTAGATCACATTGAGGTCTCTGGGGACCCCCGATCTGATATATGTCTAATATATATATAAGGGTCAAGCCCTTTCAATGTCATTAGTCAGACTATTTCTCTTGCTCAGCAATGAGTTGTCTGGCCACCAAAGGATTATATTTGTAATATTCTCTTTAGTGGTCTTCGTGAAGGACCTCTGATCTGATAGTGAGTTCTAGTACTTTTCCGGTTAATTCCGCCAAGATGTCGACTATGGTTTAATGGTCATCTTCTTCTATTAGGTTAAAAATTATACCCAATAGGTACTCTAGTGATTGAAGGATGATTGGTCTAGAGACCCCGTCAGACTGGATAAGAATCTGTTCAGTGTATGTTAGCATTTTGTAGGCTTAGGGGTCATCATTTATAATACCAACTCCTGGGGGTATATATCCTCTATTTTAGGGGATTTGTGTCATGAGTTAGAACCATTTGTCTGGATCTCCTGTGTCGGCATCATGGTTTTCTAGGACTAGTAAAACTTTCGTTTTGTCTAATCTACTCCAACATAAGAGGTTTTAGTATATGATAGGTATTTTTAGTACGTCTTTGGTTAGACTCAGTCCAAAAGTTTACCAGTCTTATTTTTGTGAGAGATCTAAATCCGCATAGAGGTTTGTGGGAAGAATCATTTATATTATCTTTCCAATGTTGTTTATTTCTATCTCTGACCAATGTTATTCATTGATAATACTTTTAATCTCTTTTGCCTCCATATATTTTTATTTTAAATCTTTAATTATTTACTATTATTTTTCTTATTATTTAATAGTAAGTGCGTCATCAGTTTAAGTTAATACGTCACGGAATAAATTATTAGGTTATTCGAGTTGCGCACTTTAATTTTTAAGATTTTTCTTATTAATGTTGAGTACGTCATGGAACTCTTCAGTCATCTCAACATCTTGAGTATTGGATTTTGTGGATTTCTGAGAAAGTTTAACTTCCTCTTAGAAATTTGTGGTAACGAGCTCTTCTTTATCAATAGTTTCGAAAACTTCAACTAATCTTATTAAGATCATGTTTTATTTTAAAGTTTGAGGTATAGTGAAGATTTTTACTACGTCGGCTGTGTTAAATGCCAATCTTGAGTGCCATTCCTTCATATTTAGTACCATTTCTAGGTTGGAGTGGTTTGTGAAGGCTAGTGTGCTGGCTGTGGTAATGGTCTAGATTATAGTTAGTTGGATTTGTAGGTTGCTATTCCTCTAGTATTACTACTTTTTATGTTCTAGTTCAATAGTAAAGAATAGGTCGTATAGTTACTGCTTTGAGGTAATGTTTATCTAGGTTGCCGCTAGTTTAGTAAAGAAGGCTGTCTAGAGGGAGATGTTATAACCAATCACTTAGTTGAAGAAGTCTATTAATTATAGTTGACTTCCTCTTGAGATGCTTTCTAAGCCTTTGTTAAAAGCTTAGTAAACCCCCTATATTAATTATCTTAAGAATCTTTTAGT
>ARYC01000727.1:0-34785 GCA_000711775.1 Oxytricha trifallax | reverse complement strand
AATAATACCTTTTTTATTGAATTTTTACATTATTTTTTGAGATTTAAATTTAACAAAAATTGATTTTATTACTCAAATCTATTACCGCTCTACTATGATGTTTATAGTTTTAAGACTGAAAATATGTATAATTTAAAATTTTTTTTAATTTATACTCAATTAATATTCAGTTCAGTTTATTTAGTATTTAAAATAAATTTTGTATATTTATAATATATATATATTTTGTTTTGATACTTCATGAGTAATCTCAAATTAAATTTAGTATATCACTGTTTAAAATTTAAAAAAAACCATCAAACTTAGTCATATGCAAAAATATCTAAAATGAGGTCATGTGTCATTCATGATTTAGAAAGATTCCTAAAAAATCAATCTGCTATACAATTCCGCATTTTTTTTAACCAAGATGTTAAACAGATAACCTGACAGGACTATATCAGCTCCACCGCTATTGGGAAACGTAATTCCTGTCCTTCAATGTGGCAGTTTCAGCTTTTTAACACGATCTGGTAAAAATATTTTATCGTTTGATTGTATGGTTTTTACCTTTTACTTTTTATTAAATGGATGCTCTGCAACATTTTCATCCTGATCCATTTTACCAAGAAACCTTAACTCACGCCAGGTAACTTCATCATTTGCAGGGAAATCATACGACTCAAGTCTTCTAAAAAGTGTTGTTGCTTGAAATGAAATCCTGTCAACTGGCCTCTAATGCTGTGTACCCGAAACCCCTGCCTAACCCAGCAGTCCTTAGTGCAATAGAAACGTTTAAAAGAAAGTCCTGAGAAAGATTATTAACTAAACTATCATTTTTAACATTCTAATATGATAATATAAATAATAACTGTAAAGCTTATTTTAGAATTTTTATTTTATAATTATTTTAAATAAATAATATATAATAGATTTTAATGTAAAATTGTAATTTTTAATCATAAATTTTACTAATGATATGTTTATTGAGAAAAATTATAATAAAATAAGTTCTGGATAGAGTAAATTTCATTATGTATTATGGGAAATTAATCAAAATTATTGGCATATTCTGAAATCAGATCATAGAGGAGCATTAAAACAAATTTGATATTAGTTTTAAGCCGAAATAAAATAAAAATAATTAAAATTAAATATATTAAATTTACAAAAATTTAAAATAAGTAACTAACATCAATTATATTCTGCTTTAATTAGTTTAAGTTTCTCTTTATTTTATAAAGGTAAAATTTCGAAAAAAATAAACTTAAAAATTAAAATGTTAATATTCGATACATTTTTACATAATCTAACTTAATTAAATGCATATTTACTAAAATTAAGATTAATTTTAATTTTATAATATAGTAAATAATTTATTTAATTAAATTAAAATAAATCACGGAAAGATAATTAGAACTATTGGAAAAATTCTAGAAGTATTATAAATTCTTAATTTATAATATAAAATCATTTTTTATATATTATAAATTTTACTTATATAAGCAAGTATTTATTATATAAATATTAATATTCAATATTTGTAATAATAAAAATATATATAAGAGGAATTCAATTTTCAAATAATTTAATCAAATATTCTCTAGAAGTTTAGAAGTTTTATTGCATATTTAATTATTATATTTTAATTAAATTATTAATAAACTTTGCTTTGTTCTTCTAAATAAATGATACTGAAGGACGGTTGAGCTATGAATTATTCATTTTAAAATATAATATAAAAATTGAGATTTATTTAATAAAAGTTTTTATTTTTACAGTGATATGGAAAAATAAAAATATGAATAAAATACATAAATTTATCATTTCTTATTTATTAATAAATATAAGATAATTTATTAATAATGCTTTTAAAATGAATCTATGGAAAGTATATGATCCTTAAGACTTTAACATTCTGAGTAATAAAGACTCATTTTTTAATTCAATAAATTTATTCTAAAAATATTTAATTAAATAAAAAAGAAGTTCAAAAGATAAAGTCTAATAAAAATTATTTTATCTTGAAAAATAATATACCAATTTAAATAATAAATAAAATTTTGACTATAAAATTGTTCAAAAATAAAGGATATCATTCATATGCAATAGAGGAATCTAATTTCAAGGACTATATAATTGATGATATTTATAAATATAGTTTTATAATCAGCTTATTAACTTATTATCTCGTACTTAAATGTTAAAATTTAACATTATCATCATTATCAAAATGTAGCTAGTTAAATTCCATTAAATTAAAGATTCAATGTTATTATATAAACTTAAACTTAATTTAGAACATTAGTTATTATCAATTCTACTTATTCAATAAATTTTTTAAATAAGTAAATAGTTTGAAGTGTAATATTCCCATATCTCACACAACTTAAGGAACTCATGAATTAAAATTAAATATTTTGAAGCTTAGGGTAATTTTAGTTCAAATATTTCTCGTATAAATATATATTAAAAATTAAGTATTCAAATCATGAATAACATTAATCTTTATGATGTTCTATTATTAATGTAATTTAGATTAGGGACTTTAAACATTTATTAAATAATTCTATTAAGAAGTATAAATTATAAAAAAGACTCCATCTAACTAAATTAATATCATTTTTTTAAAAATTATTATTTTTCTTCGAAAATTACATCAATATATTTTTGTTAGATTTTTTATCTTGAATTGAAATGAACTTTATAAATAAATCACCAATATTATTTTGAGTATAGAAAATTGGAAAAATACTATAAAGTAGGTTGAATATTATTCATTTTCTTAATACCAAAGGAATTATATTTTCTAATAACATTTTTATTTCAATTATCTGAAATATAAAAAATAAGCAAAAATTTAATTTTATATAATTTTTAACAATCAAGTATTAATTATTATATGTTGAGCGACAAGGAAAACACAAACTAAGACTTCGTTATCATGAATGCAAATGATGGAGAAAAAAAAATGGGAAAATTTCAAAAACACATATTGAGCTACTACTCATTAAGTCGTTGGAGAAAAAAAAATTGTTGCGGGTAAAACTTCAGGTGCAATGTAATCGGGAGTTCCAAAAAAAAAGTAGGGTAGGTAAATACTTATAAAAAACCTAATGCCATCTTTTAATAATTTATGCCTATTTATTATACATATATTAGTAATAATTAATACTGATTATTATATATTAGAGATCTCTAATTAAATTTTGATCTCTTTTTTTTAATTTCCCTTGCCTTAAGCGATTCACTACCACTATTATTTAATAATCTTAATTATAAGTGTCTAATATTGAAAATTTTTAATTGACAAATTTTAAACACCCATTATCATAATCAAATTTTAAAAACTTCAATTCAAAATTGGCAAATAATCCAAACCACCCCTCTCTAATATTTTTTAATATAATCTTGAAACCAATTTATTTTAAGGTTTCTCGGTTTATCGATTGAACTAAATCATCTTCGTTGATGAGCACTTATTTATACTATATTCTTGCATCTTTATAGTTTGGATTAGCTTAAAATTCAACCAGCGCTTACAATTAAAATTAAGTTTTTAAAACTCATTCTTTAATTTCTCATTAATTTTTAATATAAATACTTTTTAATACAAGCTAATAGTCCTACAAATTTCAAAGCAATATCGATCAATACTTCCTGACTATTCACTCTCACATTTTGTTGTAAATTTCTCAATATTCTTGAATTCGTCTTACTAATCTATTATAAGAAAAGGAAATTTTCACTATAATTGATATTTTATTAATAATATTTTCCTTATTATATATCTAAGATATTTATTTATTTTTAACAATAATTGAAAATATTTATTAGGTAAGATGATTTTCTTAAGTTATTTTAGCTTGACAATATTGTTTATTTTAAAACTAATACAAATAATAATATAATAAATATATTTAATTTTATTAGCAATATCTGCTATAATAAAGTCAATAAATTTTTATTGATTATTAATGAATTAAATCATTATGTGGGAGGAAGTCTCCTGACCCATACATAAAAATATAATAATAATTATAAAATTTTAAGAATCTTTGTCATCAAATATGATATAATTAGTTAGAATCAAGCATAAATATCATTTCTACTATGATAATGAATTAAAATTTTAATAAAAATCACTAAATATTTAGGGGGGAAGTTTCCCCTGCACCGATTTATGATAAAAAAATTTTAGGGAAGTTTTCTGCACTGTTTTTAATTTTATTATATTATAAAAATTATTTTTATAACAACTATAGCCAACTTCCGAACTAATTTCATTGTGACATATTTCATATGACATTTAAAGGTTTTGTTTCTAAACCATTACATTTTCCTCTCTATAATAATAGTAATTCTCAATATTGTATCCAATTGTTATGGAAATTCTGATCCAATTTATCTTGTCTTAACATACCTATATAACATTAGAATATTTGTATTAATCTACTTTTATGATATATAAATATCCTTTAAATATTAAAGGGTCATAAAATTGCTAAATTTTTATTTTTTTTATAAAATATATTAAATTTTACATACAGATTAAAAAAGTGCAGGAAACTTCCCCCCAAAATATTTTAATAAAAAACAAGTAGCTTTTCATTGTTTTAATATATAATTTTATAAAAAAATAATATACCTTAAAAAATATTTAATATTGAAATTTTTTAGTATATGCCAATGGTTAATGAAATTGAATTTATAGGCAATTAATATTTTTATTGCTAAAAATATGAAATTTGATGTTTGGGCAGGTAACTTCCTCCCCAATTCATTGAGTAAAAATTGTTTTAATTACCAAGAATTAAAGAATAATCAAGTTTTTCTCTATAGTATTTATTAATATATTACTAATTAAATAATTAAAATCGCACTCCGACCCAAACGATCATAAATTTGAGTTAGAGTGCAGAATAAATTAGAAAATAAATATAAATATATGATCACTTTTAAAAATAACATTTCGTTTATTACAAACGACATTAGGTTTTAACTAATAAATAAATATATTACATATTACAATAATTAAATTAGATTATATAGTTAATTTTCAAAACTTATCAATTAAAAGTTAAATATATTATTTTTTTATGATTTAAAATTATTAATTAAAACCTAATGTCGTTTGTAATAAACGAAATGTTATTTTTAAAAGTGATCATATATTTATATTTATTTTCTAATTTATTCCGCATTCTAACTCAAATTTATGATCGTTTGGGTTGGAGTGCGATTTTAATTATTTAATTAGTAATATATTAATAAATACTATAGAGAAAAACTTGATTATTCTTTAATTCTTGGTAATTAAAACAATTTTTACTCATTATATTTCATCACTGAAATCATACTGATAAAGATTTTCTTGATATCTAAGCATATCGAATAAAAATATATTGAAAATTTATATTTAATCGATCGATTACATCTCGAATTATTAAATAATATAATTGTAATTATAAATATTCATTGAATTATGTAAAATCCAAATTTACTATAGGGAAAGTAAACTATTTAATTTTTAAAAGCTTCTCAGATATCAGCTTTAAATATTGCTTTGCTTTTTTGACAGTAAATGCGTGCTTAATTATATTTTAAATTTTTCAAATTTTTCAAAAAAATAATGAATGAATTAGTTTTACTGAGATATTGTAATTTTGTAAAAGAGGGAAAATTGACAAATTTTTAAAAGTAAAAATTACAAAGGTTATAATGTCTTATTTAAAGAATTTAAATATTAAATATAAGTTGCTTAATTTAGAGATTTTACAAATTAGTTAAAGAACAAATATAGCTATAATGTGGATTAAAAACATTTTCCATTAACTCAGAAAAATTATCATCAACACTGTCTGCATATTATAAATTTACTAAAAATAATTATTTTTTAATTATTTGGGAATTTACATAATGTGCAATTAATTTTTTATAATAAATTCATAATTCTGCAGATTCTTCAAAATAATCTACAGTGGAGAAATTCAATTTTAAAGTTTTTAATAAACTTTTTTCTTTCCATATAGTCATGAAATCATTAAAACTAATAAAGCCAGTCATTGTAAATTCATCAACCTAGATTTCATTAATTAAAAGCGTCTTAGCTTCTTACAATAATTTTGTTTATTAAAAATATTATTTTCATAATTAACTATAAATCTAAGCACAGTTAATTATAATAATATTTTCCATATCATTAAAAATTCTTTTGTAATATTTTATTGTATTATTTAATAAATTTTTACTTTATTAAAAACTTTACAATCAAACATTTTAAATTATTATATTTTTAAAGCAAACAAACTATATTATAAATGATAAGTAAAATATTAATAATTGGAGAAAGAAATTTATTTCTTTATTGTAGTGTTTTATCTTGAGAGTATTTATATTAAAAACTACATTCTATCTGTAATACTAAAGTAATCTTTTATTGAAATACAGATCTAAATCAAAGTTCTAGATTTCAGAAAGATAATTTTGTTTTTAATCTCCAAAAATAAAAATATCATCATAGGCGTCTGCATCTATACTTAGGGTTTTTAAACTTGGAGAAGTTAATATTAGTAAAATGAGGATATTATTTGCGTCGATAGCAGAGAATTTTCCCAACTTTAAGCATAAATTTATTTTAATTCAATTCATAAGTGTTCTGACCAAGACCCCCCCTTACCCCCCTACCTCCATAAAAAATATTTTTCCCTTCCCCCCTCCCCTTCTTTATAATAAAATTTCAAATTATATGATAAACATATTCATATTCTTATGCTTTTAATCATGTTATCTTTAAAAATCTTGCCCTGGTCAGCTGCTATTATTTATTAATTTTATTTGACAAGCTTTACTACGTCCTTCAACTTTTATTGATTCATCCTTGTATAGGAAAACATTACAGATGCAATTAATTTTTGATAGTCATTAATTTATTTTAATTATATCTATTAATAAACTTACACAAATTTTATTTTATTGACTTTTATCTCTAAAATCCTCTTATTTTTACATATTCTATATAATAATATGATAAACATTTTACTTTTGTAAATATTTAACTTCCAAGATATTAATTTAATTATAAAATTAATTTTAAGTCTAAGAGTAATTCTTTTGATAAACAATTTAAAAAAGTCACATTTACAATTCAATGAATTCATTTGGATTTTTTAGCAAGAAATTTTATCAATTTCAATAACTTGCAATGAATAAAATTTATTTTTTTATTAATTATTTCAAAGTATAATCCCTCTTTATATAATCTGAGAAAAAAATCAGTTAAAAATTATAATTCTAAATCTTAAAAGTGTTAATCATGCCTCAAACTTCTAGAAATGTTAGCGTTATCAATATAATATTATTGAATACTTACATGTAATAACATGTAAATTTAAAAATAAACTTACTTTTTTTAATTAGGATTTTATACATTAATTTGAAAGATAATGAGAGAATTTCAGTATTTTTATTCAAAGTGGAATAACTTTTATATATTAAGTAAACATATTTTGCTAAATTTCTATTGTAGTAATTAAATTTTTCTTTTGCTGTTTTTAGATAATCGACAACTTAATGAATTTAAAAAAATAAGACTTCGAATAAAGGGTATAATTGTATTTATATTAAAAGATTTTAAAAAATGAATTTACTTTTTTTATTATAGGATTTAAATAAGATATTTAATTATTTTTAATTATATATAATTCATTTTATAATTAAATTAATATCTTGGAAGTTAAATATTTACAAAAGTAAAATGTTTATCATATTATTATATAGAATATGTAAAAATAAGAGGATTTTAGAGATAAAAGTCAATAAAATAAAATTTGTGTAAGTTTATTAATAGATATAATTAAAATAAATTAATGACTATCAAAAATAAATTGCATCTGAAATGTTTTCCTATACAAGGATGTATCAATAAAAGTTGAAGGACGTAGTAAAGCTTGTCAAATAAAATTAATAAATAATAGCAGCTGACCAGGGCAAGATTTTAAGATAGCATGATTAAAAGCATAAGAATATGAATATGTTTATCAGATAATTTGAAATTTTATTATAAAGACGGGGAGGGGGGAGGGGGTCTTGGTCAGAACATTTATGAATTGAATTAAAATGGTAAAGTATTAATAATCATTATAAGATGAATATAGTTATTTAATAAATTCTCTGTTATCGAGGATTTGTTGCTATAATTACAGATACTATCTAAAAACTCTTCACTATAGATTAATTTCTTCTCATTTACATTAGTAAAGCCTATAGTCAAATTATAAAAGTCTGAGATTATCTTCTATAATTTTTTCTCGTTATTATCGATACAGTCTTAGTCTTCAATTAAAAGAATCACAATTCCAGTTTATTTCACAAATTAATCAATTTTAATTTGTTATTAAAACTATTTTAAAATTATATTTTTTTTTAAAAAGTATTAATCGTATTAATCTTGGTAAAAGTTTTTCAATCCTTTAATAAGTTTTTAAGCTGAAGTTATATGGTCAATTTTAAATTGATCGACGGTAACAGCACGGAATTTTCCTCTAGACATTTGCAGTATTTATTTAAAATATAATTTGAAATTTCTTGATTACAAAAAATTAACACAATTGTACATTTGAGATAAAATATATATTTTTTATATTGTCTTAATGAAGTATCTTGCACAAATAGTATTAATATGGTTAACTTTATTTACTATATGGTTTTTATTTTAAAATAATATAAATTAATAAAAAGTATCTCAAATCACAATTAATATTTGCCTTAGTTATAATTTAATAAAATATAAATTGATATCAATGCATATTGATTAACTCTAATGTAAAAATAATATATTTTCCCTAAAAAAAAGGCGTTATTATCTTTCGAAGCTCCAGCCCTATTTTTAAACAAAAATCTTTATCAAAAATTATAAAATAAGCTAATTTGGATTATTACTTACCTGGGAATGCAAGCGGAGCGAGTAAAGAGGGGTCGGACTTGGCTGAAAAACATGGAAAAAACTTATTTTTTTAGAATCGCATATAGCTAACCCTTTCAGTCGATATCTAAAAACCTACATAAAAGATGTACAAAATTTTCAAAAGCAAGCCCTAATAGGTTATGAAAAAGAATGGGAAAAATAAAAAGATAGAAAAATTAACAAAAAAGAATATTCTTTTGACCATCTTAATGATGAGTCTCTATTTAGTATAACAATCCCAGGTAAGTAATAATAATTACCTTCAGTAGAGATATTTAATATATTAGAGATCTCCAATTAAATTATAATCTCTTTTAATTAATTTCTCTACTTCACTAAGCTAATTTGTTAAATATCTGTTTGGTTTCATAAATTAATAAAGATAATAATTTTATGAAATTAAAATTAATTTGTCATTAATAAAAAAACTAAATTGGTTCTTAATAAGAACCTTAAATTACTCTAGTTTCCCATTTAAACAAGGTAAGGGAAGTTTTTAACATTGAAAATTATTTATTAAAAAAGTTTTAATAAAGGAGAGAAAAATTGAAGTAGTGATTTGTATGTTTCTTTTTATGTTTTGTAAATAAAGTAAATAATAATCTATGAAAGTGGAAAATTTTTATACTCACAAATTTTTTATCTAATTTAAATAACAAAATTTTGATTAATTTAGTTAAAAATATGAATCTTAAGATTTCTATGTGGAGCTAAATTTCTAAATAATTCTGAAAAATCTATTTCTGGTTCATTAATAATAATCTCTAATTCTCGTAAAAAGAAATTTTATATAAATTTATAATAGTAACTTTGGAATACTATCAATAAATCTTTTAATTAAAGAACTATCTTAATCAAATTTTTTAGTTATCTCTATCTTCAATTTAAAAAAGTAGTTTTAATAACTTAGTAAAAAAGATAAAATAAATATTGCTTTTATATACAATTTCCTTAGAGTCTAAATCTTGACATAGTCTAAATTAATAGAAATAGTTACAATAAATATAATATAAATTACTATTACTCCATACTTTAAAAAGAATTTCTTTCACTCCTAGAACTTGAATAAAATCTATTATTTGATCTTTGATTGTTCCTTCATTTTAATATGTGTGCTCAGAATCATATGCAAAGTTAAATAATTATCAAATATTATAAATTAATTGAATTACTTGCTATTATTACTTGAATGAGAAAATAGATGAACGAGCAAGTTGTGAGGATATTATATGGGTCCCACTACTCCTAGTCATTGGATTAAGATTGGGTTTGATACCCAAAAGTAAAATCATGAAACTATCTAATTTATCAATTTGATTAGTCTTAGGCCCAGATATAAATTCCGTACAGCAACAAATAATATAATTAAATTATTTGCTTGATTAATTTATTTTTTAATCAATAAAAAAGTAACAAATAGGAAAAAATGAAATTAATTCGAATAAAATTTATAAGTATTTCAATTTCAATAACTTTTTTTTTACAAATAAAATTAAAACAATTTGATTTAGTGCAATTTCTTATAATTTGTTTGAAAATATAATGTATCATTTACTGTAAATTTACTATCCTACTTAGCAACTAAAATATTTCAATAGTTTAGATATACCATAATCTTAAGTTTATAATAAGTAATAAAATCATCAACTTTAACAAATTCAAATATATAAACTTTATACTATTTATTTCAAACATTTATAATTTCGAGTGTTCCATAGTCTAATTTATATATTTTATTATATTACTTAGTAGTAATTATGTAAGTAACTATTTTTCGAAAAATAAATTCGCATAAAAAATAATAATATATAAATTAGTTATAATCATATAAGGAAAGTGAATATATCTTAATTTAGATAATCTCATTCAATTTTCTTAACTTCAATAAATCATATTCATTCATTTCTGCCCTATATCAATTTAAAATTATAAATATAGCTAAATTAATATATCTACTGAAGATTCTGTTTAAATATTACTTATCTTGAGAGTTTAGAAACAATTATATTCGATAAATTTATTTGAGATTGGATATTAATTTGAAAATTGTAAATTCTTTTTTCATTTATTGCAAAGTCATAGTTATTGCAAAATATTAAATTATGCAAGTTATTTAGAAAAAAATTTTAATTGAATAACTCTATGAACTATTAATTTTTTTTAGATTTAAGAATTTGAATATCATGAATAAAATTTAATCTTTATAACTTGAATGCATTTTACTTTCATGTAAAAATTTAATAAAATCATTTTATGTCTTAGAATAAATAATAAAATAATATACAAGATTTAAACGATACTAAATTAATGCACAAAAAAAAAATTCAAATACGATTTCATTTATTTTTAGTTTATTGAATTTGATAATATTCAATAATACATTTGAATATCAATTTAGAAGCTAAAATGAAATTAATAAATAAAAGTTCTCTCTTAATTAATAGAATAGGTCTTAAACTTAAAAATAACTAAAATTTATTATAAATAATGATTTTACATATTTAACTGATTATAAATAAAAAAAAGAAAAAAAAATTCAAGATAATTTTACATAAATAGATTCTAAATGGTGAATCAAAGAATTTTTAAAGAAATTAATTAATAAATTCTTTCGATTTAAAATATTTGTTTATGATTTGAACATCAATTTTTTTAAATATTAAAATTACTCCAAAATTTCTGGCTAAAATGGATAATTAAAAAACGATTCATTAAAATATTTTTATCTATTAATTTCTAAAATTTATCTAACTAATATTTAGCTGATAGTAGTTCCCTCTTTATCAAAACTCTTTTTTGTGAATAAGAGTTCATTCATTTTAAATTCAGTTATTGGCAGTCTTTCACTTTACGAGTTGATGTAATCATAATTATGGATAACAAAAGATCTGGCTGATGAATTGGATTACGAAAGCTCATCAATCAAGAAATCTTTGTCCATGTAGCAAAGAATTTGAAGCAGTACGTATTTTGATTTTATTTTGCCGATAAGAAATTGGTTCTTTATAGTAAAATAATAAATTAATCTTCATTTTTGATACTTGAGATTTTTCAGAGTAATTTTGAGGAATTGTTAATAGTTTAGTTAATTGTGGTTGCAATAAATTCTGTTATTTTTCCATTTATATTTATGTGTAATACAAAAAATTATATTATATTTATGATTTATTATAATTTATACTAATTTTGTTTATTTTTATATTAGAAAGATTTAAATTTTAATAAGATGCTTATTTATGTTAAAAATATCATATAATCATAATTATTTTTATTATTTTTAACTTCATTTAAATATAAAAATATTTTTATTATTACTTATTTAGTTATTTACTATTAAATCTTATTTCTTAAGCTTAGTTTATTGAAAAAATAAAGACAATGTTTTATGTTTAGGATTACCATTTAAATATATATATGAATAAAATATGATTTTAATAGTAAATAACTAAATAAGTAATAATAAAAATATTTTTATATTTAAATGAAGTTAAAAATAATAGGAAACATTTTTATATTAATTTTTACTATATAGTAGAGTGTAAGTGATTTAAGTTATAAAAAATCTTGAATTCAAATTTATGTCTATCAATTAAATCATATTATTAATCATGATAGTCAAAATTAAACCTTATTATAAATATTTCTCTATGGGAGTATGTCCTAAACAAAATTCGACAGACGAAGTGGAACTTATCAAAATATATTTTTAATAGTAATATCTGCCCGAAGGGTAAGAAATTTATTCTGAGTAAAAATAAATTCATAAAAAAACTATAATAAAAGGGGATTCTCAGTTTGAGGGGGGGTCTCGGTTGAGGTGGGAGAGGGGGGGTAGGAGGGGGTCACAATCAGAACATATAATAATAATACCTTTTTTATTGAATTTTTACATTATTTTTTGAGATTTAAATTTAACAAAAATTGATTTTATTACTCAAATCTATTACCGCTCTACTATGATGTTTATAGTTTTAAGACTGAAAATATGTATAATTTAAATTTTTTTTAATTTATACACAATTAATATTCAGTTCAGTTTATTTAGTATTTAAAATAAATTTTGATATATTTATAATATATATTTTGTTTTGATACTTCATGAGTAATCTCAAATTAAATTTAGTATATCACTGTTTAATATTTAGAAAAACCATCAAACTTAGTCATATGCAGAAGTATCTAAAATGAGGTCATGTGTCATTCATGAATTAGAAAGATTCCTAAAAAATCAATCTACTCTACAATTACGCTTTTTTTTAAACCAAGATGTTAAACAGATAACCTGACAGGACTATATCAGCCCCACCGCTATTGGGAAACGTAATTCCTGTCCTTCAATGTGGTAGTTTCAGCTTTTTAACCCGATCTGGTAAAAATATTTTATCGTTTGATTGTATGGTTTTTACCTTTTACTTTTTATTAAATGGATGCTCTGCAACATTTTCATCCTGATCCATTTTACCAAGAAACCTTAACTCACGCCAGGTAACTCATCATTTGCAGGGAAATCATACGACTCAAGTCTTCTAAAAAGTGTTGTTGCTTGAAATGAAATCCTGTCAACTGGCCTCTAATGCTGTGTACCCGAAACCCCTGCCTAACCCAGCAGTCCTTAGTGCAATAGAAACGTTTAAAAGAAAGTCCTGAGAAAGATTATTAACTAAACTATCATTTTTAACATTCTAATATGATAATATAAATAATAACTGTAAAGCTTATTTTAGAATTTTTATTTTATAATTATTTTAAATAAATAATATATAATAGATTTTAATGTAAAATTGTAATTTTTAATCATAAATTTTACTAATGATATGTTTATTGAGAAAAATTATAATAAAATAAGTTCTGGATAGAGTAAATTTCATTATGTATTATGGGAAATTAATCAAAATTATTGGCATATTCTGAAATCAGATCATAGAGGAGCATTAAAACAAATTTGATATTAGTTTTAAGCCGAAATAAAATAAAAATAATTAAAATTAAATATATTAAATTTACAAAAATTTAAAATAAGTAACTAACATCAATTATATTCTGCTTTAATTAGTTTAAGTTTCTCTTTATTTTATAAAGGTAAAATTTCGAAAAAAATAAACTTAAAAATTAAAATGTTAATATTCGATACATTTTTACATAATCTAACTTAATTAAATGCATATTTACTAAAATTAAGATTAATTTTAATTTTATAATATAGTAAATAATTTATTTAATTAAATTAAAATAAATCACGGAAAGATAATTAGAACTATTGGAAAAATTCTAGAAGTATTATAAATTCTTAATTTATAATATAAAATCATTTTTTATATATTATAAATTTTACTTATATAAGCAAGTATTTATTATATAAATATTAATATTCAATATTTGTAATAATAAAAATATATATAAGAGGAATTCAATTTTCAAATAATTTAATCAAATATTCTCTAGAAGTTTAGAAGTTTTATTGCATATTTAATTATTATATTTTAATTAAATTATTAATAAACTTTGCTTTGTTCTTCTAAATAAATGATACTGAAGGACGGTTGAGCTATGAATTATTCATTTTAAAATATAATATAAAAATTGAGATTTATTTAATAAAAGTTTTTATTTTTACAGTGATATGGAAAAATAAAAATATGAATAAAATACATAAATTTATCATTTCTTATTTATTAATAAATATAAGATAATTTATTAATAATGCTTTTAAAATGAATCTATGGAAAGTATATGATCCTTAAGACTTTAACATTCTGAGTAATAAAGACTCATTTTTTAATTCAATAAATTTATTCTAAAAATATTTAATTAAATAAAAAAGAAGTTCAAAAGATAAAGTCTAATAAAAATTATTTTATCTTGAAAAATAATATACCAATTTAAATAATAAATAAAATTTTGACTATAAAATTGTTCAAAAATAAAGGATATCATTCATATGCAATAGAGGAATCTAATTTCAAGGACTATATAATTGATGATATTTATAAATATAGTTTTATAATCAGCTTATTAACTTATTATCTCGTACTTAAATGTTAAAATTTAACATTATCATCATTATCAAAATGTAGCTAGTTAAATTCCATTAAATTAAAGATTCAATGTTATTATATAAACTTAAACTTAATTTAGAACATTAGTTATTATCAATTCTACTTATTCAATAAATTTTTTAAATAAGTAAATAGTTTGAAGTGTAATATTCCCATATCTCACACAACTTAAGGAACTCATGAATTAAAATTAAATATTTTGAAGCTTAGGGTAATTTTAGTTCAAATATTTCTCGTATAAATATATATTAAAAATTAAGTATTCAAATCATGAATAACATTAATCTTTATGATGTTCTATTATTAATGTAATTTAGATTAGGGACTTTAAACATTTATTAAATAATTCTATTAAGAAGTATAAATTATAAAAAAGACTCCATCTAACTAAATTAATATCATTTTTTTAAAAATTATTATTTTTCTTCGAAAATTACATCAATATATTTTTGTTAGATTTTTTATCTTGAATTGAAATGAACTTTATAAATAAATCACCAATATTATTTTGAGTATAGAAAATTGGAAAAATACTATAAAGTAGGTTGAATATTATTCATTTTCTTAATACCAAAGGAATTATATTTTCTAATAACATTTTTATTTCAATTATCTGAAATATAAAAAATAAGCAAAAATTTAATTTTATATAATTTTTAACAATCAAGTATTAATTATTATATGTTGAGCGACAAGGAAAACACAAACTAAGACTTCGTTATCATGAATGCAAATGATGGAGAAAAAAAAATGGGAAAATTTCAAAAACACATATTGAGCTACTACTCATTAAGTCGTTGGAGAAAAAAAAATTGTTGCGGGTAAAACTTCAGGTGCAATGTAATCGGGAGTTCCAAAAAAAAAGTAGGGTAGGTAAATACTTATAAAAAACCTAATGCCATCTTTTAATAATTTATGGCCCCTATTTATTATACATATATTAGTAATAATTAATACTGATTATTATATATTAGAGATCTCTAATTAAATTTTGATCTCTTTTTTTTAATTTCCCTTGCCTTAAGCGATTCACTACCACTATTATTTAATAATCTTAATTATAAGTGTCTAATATTGAAAATTTTTAATTGACAAATTTTAAACACCCATTATCATAATCAAATTTTAAAAACTTCAATTCAAAATTGGCAAATAATCCAAACCACCCCTCTCTAATATTTTTTAATATAATCTTGAAACCAATTTATTTTAAGGTTTCTCGGTTTATCGATTGAACTAAATCATCTTCGTTGATGAGCACTTATTTATACTATATTCTTGCATCTTTATAGTTTGGATTAGCTTAAATTCAACCAGCGCTTACAATTAAAATTAAGTTTTTAAAACTCATTCTTTAATTTCTCATTAATTTTTAATATAAATACTTTTTAATACAAGCTAATAGTCCTACAAATTTCAAAGCAATATCGATCAATACTTCCTGACTATTCACTCTCACATTTTGTTGTAAATTTCTCAATATTCTTGAATTCGTCTTACTAATCTATTATAAGAAAAGGAAATTTTCACTATAATTGATATTTTATTAATAATATTTTCCTTATTATATATCTAAGATATTTATTTATTTTTAACAATAATTGAAAATATTTATTAGGTAAGATGATTTTCTTAAGTTATTTTAGCTTGACAATATTGTTTATTTTAAAACTAATACAAATAATAATATAATAAATATATTTAATTTTATTAGCAATATCTGCTATAATAAAGTCAATAAATTTTTATTGATTATTAATGAATTAAATCATTATGTGGGAGGAAGTCTCCTGACCCATACATAAAAATATAATAATAATTATAAAATTTTAAGAATCTTTGTCATCAAATATGATATAATTAGTTAGAATCAAGCATAAATATCATTTCTACTATGATAATGAATTAAAATTTTAATAAAAATCACTAAATATTTAGGGGGGAAGTTTCCCCTGCACCGATTTATGATAAAAAAATTTTAGGGAAGTTTTCTGCACTGTTTTTAATTTTATTATATTATAAAAATTATTTTTATAACAACTATAGCCAACTTCCGAACTAATTTCATTGTGACATATTTCATATGACATTTAAAGGTTTTGTTTCTAAACCATTACATTTTCCTCTCTATAATAATAGTAATTCTCAATATTGTATCCAATTGTTATGGAAATTCTGATCCAATTTATCTTGTTCTTAACATACCTATATAACATTAGAATATTTGTATTAATCTACTTTTATGATATATAAATATCCTTTAAATATTAAAGGGTCATAAAATTGCTAAATTTTTATTTTTTTTATAAAATATATTAAATTTTACATACAGATTAAAAAAGTGCAGGAAACTTCCCCCCAAAATATTTTAATAAAAAACAAGTAGCTTTTCATTGTTTTAATATATAATTTTATAAAAAAATAATATACCTTAAAAAATATTTAATATTGAAATTTTTTAGTATATGCCAATGGTTAATGAAATTGAATTTATAGGCAATTAATATTTTTATTGCTAAAAATATGAAATTTGATGTTTGGGCAGGTAACTTCCCTCACCCGTCTTTCGAATTCACGTTTGCTAAGGATTAAAATTAATTGTGTATATAGACTTACATTCAAGACCATTAAAGAATAATCAAGTTTTTCTCTATAGTATTTATTAATATATTACTAATTAAATAATTAAAATCGCACTCCGACCCAAACGATCATAAATTTGAGTTAGAGTGCAGAATAAATTAGAAAATAAATATAAATATATGATCACTTTTAAAAATAACATTTCGTTTATTACAAACGACATTAGGTTTTAACTAATAAATAAATATATTACATATTACAATAATTAAATTAGATTATATAGTTAATTTTCAAAACTTATCAATTAAAAAGTTAAATATATTATTTATTTTATGATTTAAAATTTATTAATTAAAACCTAATGTCGTTTATAATAAACGAGATGTCATTTTTAAAAGTGATCATATATTTATATTAATTTTCTAATTTATTCCGCACTCTAACTCAAATTTATGATCGTTTGGGTTGGAGTGCGATTTTTAATTATTTAATTAGTAATATATTAATAAATACTATAGAGAAAAACTTGATTATTCTTTAATTCTTGGTAATTAAAACAATTTTTACTCATTATATTTCATCACTGAAATCATACTGATAAAGATTTTCTTGATATCTAAGCATATCGAATAAAAATATATTGAAAATTTATATTTAATCGATCGATTACATCTCGAATTATTAAATAATATAATTGTAATTATAAATATTCATTGAATTATGTAAAATCCAAATTTACTATAGGGAAAGTAAACTATTTAATTTTTAAAAGCTTCTCAGATATCAGCTTTAAATATTGCTTTGCTTTTTTGACAGTAAATGCGTGCTTAATTATATTTTAAATTTTTCAAATTTTTCAAAAAAATAATGAATGAATTAGTTTTACTGAGATATTGTAATTTTGTAAAAGAGGGAAAATTGACAAATTTTTAAAAGTAAAAATTACAAAGGTTATAATGTCTTATTTAAAGAATTTAAATATTAAATATAAGTTGCTTAATTTAGAGATTTTACAAATTAGTTAAAGAACAAATATAGCTATAATGTGGATTAAAAACATTTTCCATTAACTCAGAAAAATTATCATCAACACTGTCTGCATATTATAAATTTACTAAAAATAATTATTTTTTAATTATTTGGGAATTTACATAATGTGCAATTAATTTTTTATAATAAATTCATAATTCTGCAGATTCTTCAAAATAATCTACAGTGGAGAAATTCAATTTTAAAGTTTTTAATAAACTTTTTTCTTTCCATATAGTCATGAAATCATTAAAACTAATAAAGCCAGTCATTGTAAATTCATCAACCTAGATTTCATTAATTAAAAGCGTCTTAGCTTCTTACAATAATTTTGTTTATTAAAAATATTATTTTCATAATTAACTATAAATCTAAGCACAGTTAATTATAATAATATTTTCCATATCATTAAAAATTCTTTTGTAATATTTTATTGTATTATTTAATAAATTTTTACTTTATTAAAAACTTTACAATCAAACATTTTAAATTATTATATTTTTAAAGCAAACAAACTATATTATAAATGATAAGTAAAATATTAATAATTGGAGAAAGAAATTTATTTCTTTATTGTAGTGTTTTATCTTGAGAGTATTTATATTAAAAACTACATTCTATCTGTAATACTAAAGTAATCTTTTATTGAAATACAGATCTAAATCAAAGTTCTAGATTTCAGAAAGATAATTTTGTTTTTAATCTCCAAAAATAAAAATATCATCATAGGCGTCTGCATCTATACTTAGGGTTTTTAAACTTGGAGAAGTTAATATTAGTAAAATGAGGATATTATTTGCGTCGATAGCAGAGAATTTTCCCAACTTTAAGCATAAATTTATTTTAATTCAATTCATAAGTGTTCTGACCAAGACCCCCCCTTACCCCCCTACCTCCATAAAAAATATTTTTCCCTTCCCCCCTCCCCTTCTTTATAATAAAATTTCAAATTATATGATAAACATATTCATATTCTTATGCTTTTAATCATGTTATCTTTAAAAATCTTGCCCTGGTCAGCTGCTATTATTTATTAATTTTATTTGACAAGCTTTACTACGTCCTTCAACTTTTATTGATTCATCCTTGTATAGGAAAACATTACAGATGCAATTAATTTTTGATAGTCATTAATTTATTTTAATTATATCTATTAATAAACTTACACAAATTTTATTTTATTGACTTTTATCTCTAAAATCCTCTTATTTTTACATATTCTATATAATAATATGATAAACATTTTACTTTTGTAAATATTTAACTTCCAAGATATTAATTTAATTATAAAATTAATTTTAAGTCTAAGAGTAATTCTTTTGATAAACAATTTAAAAAAGTCACATTTACAATTCAATGAATTCATTTGGATTTTTTAGCAAGAAATTTTATCAATTTCAATAACTTGCAATGAATAAAATTTATTTTTTTATTAATTATTTCAAAGTATAATCCCTCTTTATATAATCTGAGAAAAAAATCAGTTAAAAATTATAATTCTAAATCTTAAAAGTGTTAATCATGCCTCAAACTTCTAGAAATGTTAGCGTTATCAATATAATATTATTGAATACTTACATGTAATAACATGTAAATTTAAAAATAAACTTACTTTTTTTAATTAGGATTTTATACATTAATTTGAAAGATAATGAGAGAATTTCAGTATTTTTATTCAAAGTGGAATAACTTTTATATATTAAGTAAACATATTTTGCTAAATTTCTATTGTAGTAATTAAATTTTTCTTTTGCTGTTTTTAGATAATCGACAACTTAATGAATTTAAAAAAATAAGACTTCGAATAAAGGGTATAATTGTATTTATATTAAAAGATTTTAAAAAATGAATTTACTTTTTTTATTATAGGATTTAAATAAGATATTTAATTATTTTTAATTATATATAATTCATTTTATAATTAAATTAATATCTTGGAAGTTAAATATTTACAAAAGTAAAATGTTTATCATATTATTATATAGAATATGTAAAAATAAGAGGATTTTAGAGATAAAAGTCAATAAAATAAAATTTGTGTAAGTTTATTAATAGATATAATTAAAATAAATTAATGACTATCAAAAATAAATTGCATCTGAAATGTTTTCCTATACAAGGATGTATCAATAAAAGTTGAAGGACGTAGTAAAGCTTGTCAAATAAAATTAATAAATAATAGCAGCTGACCAGGGCAAGATTTTAAGATAGCATGATTAAAAGCATAAGAATATGAATATGTTTATCAGATAATTTGAAATTTTATTATAAAGACGGGGAGGGGGGAGGGGGTCTTGGTCAGAACATTTATGAATTGAATTAAAATGGTAAAGTATTAATAATCATTATAAGATGAATATAGTTATTTAATAAATTCTCTGTTATCGAGGATTTGTTGCTATAATTACAGATACTATCTAAAAACTCTTCACTATAGATTAATTTCTTCTCATTTACATTAGTAAAGCCTATAGTCAAATTATAAAAGTCTGAGATTATCTTCTATAATTTTTTCTCGTTATTATCGATACAGTCTTAGTCTTCAATTAAAAGAATCACAATTCCAGTTTATTTCACAAATTAATCAATTTTAATTTGTTATTAAAACTATTTTAAAATTATATTTTTTTTTAAAAAGTATTAATCGTATTAATCTTGGTAAAAGTTTTTCAATCCTTTAATAAGTTTTTAAGCTGAAGTTATATGGTCAATTTTAAATTGATCGACGGTAACAGCACGGAATTTTCCTCTAGACATTTGCAGTATTTATTTAAAATATAATTTGAAATTTCTTGATTACAAAAAATTAACACAATTGTACATTTGAGATAAAATATATATTTTTTATATTGTCTTAATGAAGTATCTTGCACAAATAGTATTAATATGGTTAACTTTATTTACTATATGGTTTTTATTTTAAAATAATATAAATTAATAAAAAGTATCTCAAATCACAATTAATATTTGCCTTAGTTATAATTTAATAAAATATAAATTGATATCAATGCATATTGATTAACTCTAATGTAAAAATAATATATTTTCCCTAAAAAAAAGGCGTTATTATCTTTCGAAGCTCCAGCCCTATTTTTAAACAAAAATCTTTATCAAAAATTATAAAATAAGCTAATTTGGATTATTACTTACCTGGGAATGCAAGCGGAGCGAGTAAAGAGGGGTCGGACTTGGCTGAAAAACATGGAAAAAACTTATTTTTTTAGAATCGCATATAGCTAACCCTTTCAGTCGATATCTAAAAACCTACATAAAAGATGTACAAAATTTTCAAAAGCAAGCCCTAATAGGTTATGAAAAAGAATGGGAAAAATAAAAAGATAGAAAAATTAACAAAAAAGAATATTCTTTTGACCATCTTAATGATGAGTCTCTATTTAGTATAACAATCCCAGGTAAGTAATAATAATTACCTTCAGTAGAGATATTTAATATATTAGAGATCTCCAATTAAATTATAATCTCTTTTAATTAATTTCTCTACTTCACTAAGCTAATTTGTTAAATATCTGTTTGGTTTCATAAATTAATAAAGATAATAATTTTATGAAATTAAAATTAATTTGTCATTAATAAAAAAACTAAATTGGTTCTTAATAAGAACCTTAAATTACTCTAGTTTCCCATTTAAACAAGGTAAGGGAAGTTTTTAACATTGAAAATTATTTATTAAAAAAGTTTTAATAAAGGAGAGAAAAATTGAAGTAGTGATTTGTATGTTTCTTTTTATGTTTTGTAAATAAAGTAAATAATAATCTATGAAAGTGGAAAATTTTTATACTCACAAATTTTTTATCTAATTTAAATAACAAAATTTTGATTAATTTAGTTAAAAATATGAATCTTAAGATTTCTATGTGGAGCTAAATTTCTAAATAATTCTGAAAAATCTATTTCTGGTTCATTAATAATAATCTCTAATTCTCGTAAAAAGAAATTTTATATAAATTTATAATAGTAACTTTGGAATACTATCAATAAATCTTTTAATTAAAGAACTATCTTAATCAAATTTTTTAGTTATCTCTATCTTCAATTTAAAAAAGTAGTTTTAATAACTTAGTAAAAAAGATAAAATAAATATTGCTTTTATATACAATTTCCTTAGAGTCTAAATCTTGACATAGTCTAAATTAATAGAAATAGTTACAATAAATATAATATAAATTACTATTACTCCATACTTTAAAAAGAATTTCTTTCACTCCTAGAACTTGAATAAAATCTATTATTTGATCTTTGATTGTTCCTTCATTTTAATATGTGTGCTCAGAATCATATGCAAAGTTAAATAATTATCAAATATTATAAATTAATTGAATTACTTGCTATTATTACTTGAATGAGAAAATAGATGAACGAGCAAGTTGTGAGGATATTATATGGGTCCCACTACTCCTAGTCATTGGATTAAGATTGGGTTTGATACCCAAAAGTAAAATCATGAAACTATCTAATTTATCAATTTGATTAGTCTTAGGCCCAGATATAAATTCCGTACAGCAACAAATAATATAATTAAATTATTTGCTTGATTAATTTATTTTTTAATCAATAAAAAAGTAACAAATAGGAAAAAATGAAATTAATTCGAATAAAATTTATAAGTATTTCAATTTCAATAACTTTTTTTTTACAAATAAAATTAAAACAATTTGATTTAGTGCAATTTCTTATAATTTGTTTGAAAATATAATGTATCATTTACTGTAAATTTACTATCCTACTTAGCAACTAAAATATTTCAATAGTTTAGATATACCATAATCTTAAGTTTATAATAAGTAATAAAATCATCAACTTTAACAAATTCAAATATATAAACTTTATACTATTTATTTCAAACATTTATAATTTCGAGTGTTCCATAGTCTAATTTATATATTTTATTATATTACTTAGTAGTAATTATGTAAGTAACTATTTTTCGAAAAATAAATTCGCATAAAAAATAATAATATATAAATTAGTTATAATCATATAAGGAAAGTGAATATATCTTAATTTAGATAATCTCATTCAATTTTCTTAACTTCAATAAATCATATTCATTCATTTCTGCCCTATATCAATTTAAAATTATAAATATAGCTAAATTAATATATCTACTGAAGATTCTGTTTAAATATTACTTATCTTGAGAGTTTAGAAACAATTATATTCGATAAATTTATTTGAGATTGGATATTAATTTGAAAATTGTAAATTCTTTTTTCATTTATTGCAAAGTCATAGTTATTGCAAAATATTAAATTATGCAAGTTATTTAGAAAAAAATTTTAATTGAATAACTCTATGAACTATTAATTTTTTTTAGATTTAAGAATTTGAATATCATGAATAAAATTTAATCTTTATAACTTGAATGCATTTTACTTTCATGTAAAAATTTAATAAAATCATTTTATGTCTTAGAATAAATAATAAAATAATATACAAGATTTAAACGATACTAAATTAATGCACAAAAAAAAAATTCAAATACGATTTCATTTATTTTTAGTTTATTGAATTTGATAATATTCAATAATACATTTGAATATCAATTTAGAAGCTAAAATGAAATTAATAAATAAAAGTTCTCTCTTAATTAATAGAATAGGTCTTAAACTTAAAAATAACTAAAATTTATTATAAATAATGATTTTACATATTTAACTGATTATAAATAAAAAAAAGAAAAAAAAATTCAAGATAATTTTACATAAATAGATTCTAAATGGTGAATCAAAGAATTTTTAAAGAAATTAATTAATAAATTCTTTCGATTTAAAATATTTGTTTATGATTTGAACATCAATTTTTTTAAATATTAAAATTACTCCAAAATTTCTGGCTAAAATGGATAATTAAAAAACGATTCATTAAAATATTTTTATCTATTAATTTCTAAAATTTATCTAACTAATATTTAGCTGATAGTAGTTCCCTCTTTATCAAAACTCTTTTTTGTGAATAAGAGTTCATTCATTTTAAATTCAGTTATTGGCAGTCTTTCACTTTACGAGTTGATGTAATCATAATTATGGATAACAAAAGATCTGGCTGATGAATTGGATTACGAAAGCTCATCAATCAAGAAATCTTTGTCCATGTAGCAAAGAATTTGAAGCAGTACGTATTTTGATTTTATTTTGCCGATAAGAAATTGGTTCTTTATAGTAAAATAATAAATTAATCTTCATTTTTGATACTTGAGATTTTTCAGAGTAATTTTGAGGAATTGTTAATAGTTTAGTTAATTGTGGTTGCAATAAATTCTGTTATTTTTCCATTTATATTTATGTGTAATACAAAAAATTATATTATATTTATGATTTATTATAATTTATACTAATTTTGTTTATTTTTATATTAGAAAGATTTAAATTTTAATAAGATGCTTATTTATGTTAAAAATATCATATAATCATAATTATTTTTATTATTTTTAACTTCATTTAAATATAAAAATATTTTTATTATTACTTATTTAGTTATTTACTATTAAATCTTATTTCTTAAGCTTAGTTTATTGAAAAAATAAAGACAATGTTTTATGTTTAGGATTACCATTTAAATATATATATGAATAAAATATGATTTTAATAGTAAATAACTAAATAAGTAATAATAAAAATATTTTTATATTTAAATGAAGTTAAAAATAATAGGAAACATTTTTATATTAATTTTTACTATATAGTAGAGTGTAAGTGATTTAAGTTATAAAAAATCTTGAATTCAAATTTATGTCTATCAATTAAATCATATTATTAATCATGATAGTCAAAATTAAACCTTATTATAAATATTTCTCTATGGGAGTATGTCCTAAACAAAATTCGACAGACGAAGTGGAACTTATCAAAATATATTTTTAATAGTAATATCTGCCCGAAGGGTAAGAAATTTATTCTGAGTAAAAATAAATTCATAAAAAAACTATAATAAAAGGGGATTCTCAGTTTGAGGGGGGGTCTCGGTTGAGGTGGGAGAGGGGGGGTAGGAGGGGGTCACAATCAGAACATATAATAATAATACCTTTTTTATTGAATTTTTACATTATTTTTTGAGATTTAAATTTAACAAAAATTGATTTTATTACTCAAATCTATTACCGCTCTACTATGATGTTTATAGTTTTAAGACTGAAAATATGTATAATTTAAATTTTTTTTAATTTATACACAATTAATATTCAGTTCAGTTTATTTAGTATTTAAAATAAATTTTGATATATTTATAATATATATTTTGTTTTGATACTTCATGAGTAATCTCAAATTAAATTTAGTATATCACTGTTTAATATTTAGAAAAACCATCAAACTTAGTCATATGCAGAAGTATCTAAAATGAGGTCATGTGTCATTCATGAATTAGAAAGATTCCTAAAAAATCAATCTACTCTACAATTACGCTTTTTTTTAAACCAAGATGTTAAACAGATAACCTGACAGGACTATATCAGCCCCACCGCTATTGGGAAACGTAATTCCTGTCCTTCAATGTGGTAGTTTCAGCTTTTTAACCCGATCTGGTAAAAATATTTTATCGTTTGATTGTATGGTTTTTACCTTTTACTTTTTATTAAATGGATGCTCTGCAACATTTTCATCCTGATCCATTTTACCAAGAAACCTTAACTCACGCCAGGTAACTCATCATTTGCAGGGAAATCATACGACTCAAGTCTTCTAAAAAGTGTTGTTGCTTGAAATGAAATCCTGTCAACTGGCCTCTAATGCTGTGTACCCGAAACCCCTGCCTAACCCAGCAGTCCTTAGTGCAATAGAAACGTTTAAAAGAAAGTCCTGAGAAAGATTATTAACTAAACTATCATTTTTAACATTCTAATATGATAATATAAATAATAACTGTAAAGCTTATTTTAGAATTTTTATTTTATAATTATTTTAAATAAATAATATATAATAGATTTTAATGTAAAATTGTAATTTTTAATCATAAATTTTACTAATGATATGTTTATTGAGAAAAATTATAATAAAATAAGTTCTGGATAGAGTAAATTTCATTATGTATTATGGGAAATTAATCAAAATTATTGGCATATTCTGAAATCAGATCATAGAGGAGCATTAAAACAAATTTGATATTAGTTTTAAGCCGAAATAAAATAAAAATAATTAAAATTAAATATATTAAATTTACAAAAATTTAAAATAAGTAACTAACATCAATTATATTCTGCTTTAATTAGTTTAAGTTTCTCTTTATTTTATAAAGGTAAAATTTCGAAAAAAATAAACTTAAAAATTAAAATGTTAATATTCGATACATTTTTACATAATCTAACTTAATTAAATGCATATTTACTAAAATTAAGATTAATTTTAATTTTATAATATAGTAAATAATTTATTTAATTAAATTAAAATAAATCACGGAAAGATAATTAGAACTATTGGAAAAATTCTAGAAGTATTATAAATTCTTAATTTATAATATAAAATCATTTTTTATATATTATAAATTTTACTTATATAAGCAAGTATTTATTATATAAATATTAATATTCAATATTTGTAATAATAAAAATATATATAAGAGGAATTCAATTTTCAAATAATTTAATCAAATATTCTCTAGAAGTTTAGAAGTTTTATTGCATATTTAATTATTATATTTTAATTAAATTATTAATAAACTTTGCTTTGTTCTTCTAAATAAATGATACTGAAGGACGGTTGAGCTATGAATTATTCATTTTAAAATATAATATAAAAATTGAGATTTATTTAATAAAAGTTTTTATTTTTACAGTGATATGGAAAAATAAAAATATGAATAAAATACATAAATTTATCATTTCTTATTTATTAATAAATATAAGATAATTTATTAATAATGCTTTTAAAATGAATCTATGGAAAGTATATGATCCTTAAGACTTTAACATTCTGAGTAATAAAGACTCATTTTTTAATTCAATAAATTTATTCTAAAAATATTTAATTAAATAAAAAAGAAGTTCAAAAGATAAAGTCTAATAAAAATTATTTTATCTTGAAAAATAATATACCAATTTAAATAATAAATAAAATTTTGACTATAAAATTGTTCAAAAATAAAGGATATCATTCATATGCAATAGAGGAATCTAATTTCAAGGACTATATAATTGATGATATTTATAAATATAGTTTTATAATCAGCTTATTAACTTATTATCTCGTACTTAAATGTTAAAATTTAACATTATCATCATTATCAAAATGTAGCTAGTTAAATTCCATTAAATTAAAGATTCAATGTTATTATATAAACTTAAACTTAATTTAGAACATTAGTTATTATCAATTCTACTTATTCAATAAATTTTTTAAATAAGTAAATAGTTTGAAGTGTAATATTCCCATATCTCACACAACTTAAGGAACTCATGAATTAAAATTAAATATTTTGAAGCTTAGGGTAATTTTAGTTCAAATATTTCTCGTATAAATATATATTAAAAATTAAGTATTCAAATCATGAATAACATTAATCTTTATGATGTTCTATTATTAATGTAATTTAGATTAGGGACTTTAAACATTTATTAAATAATTCTATTAAGAAGTATAAATTATAAAAAAGACTCCATCTAACTAAATTAATATCATTTTTTTAAAAATTATTATTTTTCTTCGAAAATTACATCAATATATTTTTGTTAGATTTTTTATCTTGAATTGAAATGAACTTTATAAATAAATCACCAATATTATTTTGAGTATAGAAAATTGGAAAAATACTATAAAGTAGGTTGAATATTATTCATTTTCTTAATACCAAAGGAATTATATTTTCTAATAACATTTTTATTTCAATTATCTGAAATATAAAAAATAAGCAAAAATTTAATTTTATATAATTTTTAACAATCAAGTATTAATTATTATATGTTGAGCGACAAGGAAAACACAAACTAAGACTTCGTTATCATGAATGCAAATGATGGAGAAAAAAAAATGGGAAAATTTCAAAAACACATATTGAGCTACTACTCATTAAGTCGTTGGAGAAAAAAAAATTGTTGCGGGTAAAACTTCAGGTGCAATGTAATCGGGAGTTCCAAAAAAAAAGTAGGGTAGGTAAATACTTATAAAAAACCTAATGCCATCTTTTAATAATTTATGGCCCCTATTATTTATACATATATTAGTAATAATTAATACTGATTATTATATATTAGAGATCTCTAATTAAATTTTGATCTCTTTTTTTTAATTTCCCTTGCCTTAAGCGATTCACTACCACTATTATTTAATAATCTTAATTATAAGTGTCTAATATTGAAAATTTTTAATTGACAAATTTTAAACACCCATTATCATAATCAAATTTTAAAAACTTCAATTCAAAATTGGCAAATAATCCAAACCACCCCTCTCTAATATTTTTTAATATAATCTTGAAACCAATTTATTTTAAGGTTTCTCGGTTTATCGATTGAACTAAATCATCTTCGTTGATGAGCACTTATTTATACTATATTCTTGCATCTTTATAGTTTGGATTAGCTTAAAATTCAACCAGCGCTTACAATTAAAATTAAGTTTTTAAAACTCATTCTTTAATTTCTCATTAATTTTTAATATAAATACTTTTTAATACAAGCTAATAGTCCTACAAATTTCAAAGCAATATCGATCAATACTTCCTGACTATTCACTCTCACATTTTGTTGTAAATTTCTCAATATTCTTGAATTCGTCTTACTAATCTATTATAAGAAAAGGAAATTTTCACTATAATTGATATTTTATTAATAATATTTTCCTTATTATATATCTAAGATATTTATTTATTTTTAACAATAATTGAAAATATTTATTAGGTAAGATGATTTTCTTAAGTTATTTTAGCTTGACAATATTGTTTATTTTAAAACTAATACAAATAATAATATAATAAATATATTTAATTTTATTAGCAATATCTGCTATAATAAAGTCAATAAATTTTTATTGATTATTAATGAATTAAATCATTATGTGGGAGGAAGTCTCCTGACCCATACATAAAAATATAATAATAATTATAAAATTTTAAGAATCTTTGTCATCAAATATGATATAATTAGTTAGAATCAAGCATAAATATCATTTCTACTATGATAATGAATTAAAATTTTAATAAAAATCACTAAATATTTAGGGGGGAAGTTTCCCCTGCACCGATTTATGATAAAAAAATTTTAGGGAAGTTTTCTGCACTGTTTTTAATTTTATTATATTATAAAAATTATTTTTATAACAACTATAGCCAACTTCCGAACTAATTTCATTGTGACATATTTCATATGACATTTAAAGGTTTTGTTTCTAAACCATTACATTTTCCTCTCTATAATAATAGTAATTCTCAATATTGTATCCAATTGTTATGGAAATTCTGATCCAATTTATCTTGTTCTTAACATACCTATATAACATTAGAATATTTGTATTAATCTACTTTTATGATATATAAATATCCTTTAAATATTAAAGGGTCATAAAATTGCTAAATTTTTATTTTTTTTATAAAATATATTAAATTTTACATACAGATTAAAAAAGTGCAGGAAACTTCCCCCCAAAATATTTTAATAAAAAACAAGTAGCTTTTCATTGTTTTAATATATAATTTTATAAAAAAATAATATACCTTAAAAAATATTTAATATTGAAATTTTTTAGTATATGCCAATGGTTAATGAAATTGAATTTATAGGCAATTAATATTTTTATTGCTAAAAATATGAAATTTGATGTTTGGGCAGGTAACTTCCTCCCCAATTCATTGAGTAAAAATTGTTTTAATTACCAAGAATTAAAGAATAATCAAGTTTTTCTCTATAGTATTTATTAATATATTACTAATTAAATAATTAAAATCGCACTCCAACCCAAACGATCATAAATTTGAGTTAGAGTGCGGAATAAATTAGAAAATAAATATAAATATATGATCACTTTTAAAAATAACATTTCGTTTATTACAAACGACATTAGGTTTTAATTAATAAATAAATAAATTAAATCATAAAAAAATTATATAGTTAATTTTCAAAACTTATCAATTAAAAAGTTAAATATATTATTTTTTATGATTTAAAATTTATTAATTAAAACCTAATGTGGTTTGTAATAAACGAAATGTTATTTTTAAAAGTTATTATATGTTTATATTTATTTTGTAATTTATTCCGCACTCTAACTCAAATTTATGATCGTTTGGGTTGGAGTGCGATTTTAATTATTTAATTAGTAATATATTAATAAATACTATAGAGAAAAACTTGATTATTCTTTAATTCTTGGTAATTAAAACAATTTTTACTCATTATATTTCATCACTGAAATCATACTGATAAAGATTTTCTTGATATCTAAGCATATCGAATAAAAATATATTGAAAATTTATATTTAATCGATCGATTACATCTCGAATTATTAAATAATATAATTGTAATTATAAATATTCATTGAATTATGTAAAATCCAAATTTACTATAGGGAAAGTAAACTATTTAATTTTTAAAAGCTTCTCAGATATCAGCTTTAAATATTGCTTTGCTTTTTTGACAGTAAATGCGTGCTTAATTATATTTTAAATTTTTCAAATTTTTCAAAAAAATAATGAATGAATTAGTTTTACTGAGATATTGTAATTTTGTAAAAGAGGGAAAATTGACAAATTTTTAAAAGTAAAAATTACAAAGGTTATAATGTCTTATTTAAAGAATTTAAATATTAAATATAAGTTGCTTAATTTAGAGATTTTACAAATTAGTTAAAGAACAAATATAGCTATAATGTGGATTAAAAACATTTTCCATTAACTCAGAAAAATTATCATCAACACTGTCTGCATATTATAAATTTACTAAAAATAATTATTTTTTAATTATTTGGGAATTTACATAATGTGCAATTAATTTTTTATAATAAATTCATAATTCTGCAGATTCTTCAAAATAATCTACAGTGGAGAAATTCAATTTTAAAGTTTTTAATAAACTTTTTTCTTTCCATATAGTCATGAAATCATTAAAACTAATAAAGCCAGTCATTGTAAATTCATCAACCTAGATTTCATTAATTAAAAGCGTCTTAGCTTCTTACAATAATTTTGTTTATTAAAAATATTATTTTCATAATTAACTATAAATCTAAGCACAGTTAATTATAATAATATTTTCCATATCATTAAAAATTCTTTTGTAATATTTTATTGTATTATTTAATAAATTTTTACTTTATTAAAAACTTTACAATCAAACATTTTAAATTATTATATTTTTAAAGCAAACAAACTATATTATAAATGATAAGTAAAATATTAATAATTGGAGAAAGAAATTTATTTCTTTATTGTAGTGTTTTATCTTGAGAGTATTTATATTAAAAACTACATTCTATCTGTAATACTAAAGTAATCTTTTATTGAAATACAGATCTAAATCAAAGTTCTAGATTTCAGAAAGATAATTTTGTTTTTAATCTCCAAAAATAAAAATATCATCATAGGCGTCTGCATCTATACTTAGGGTTTTTAAACTTGGAGAAGTTAATATTAGTAAAATGAGGATATTATTTGCGTCGATAGCAGAGAATTTTCCCAACTTTAAGCATAAATTTATTTTAATTCAATTCATAAGTGTTCTGACCAAGACCCCCCCTTACCCCCCTACCTCCATAAAAAATATTTTTCCCTTCCCCCCTCCCCTTCTTTATAATAAAATTTCAAATTATATGATAAACATATTCATATTCTTATGCTTTTAATCATGTTATCTTTAAAAATCTTGCCCTGGTCAGCTGCTATTATTTATTAATTTTATTTGACAAGCTTTACTACGTCCTTCAACTTTTATTGATTCATCCTTGTATAGGAAAACATTACAGATGCAATTAATTTTTGATAGTCATTAATTTATTTTAATTATATCTATTAATAAACTTACACAAATTTTATTTTATTGACTTTTATCTCTAAAATCCTCTTATTTTTACATATTCTATATAATAATATGATAAACATTTTACTTTTGTAAATATTTAACTTCCAAGATATTAATTTAATTATAAAATTAATTTTAAGTCTAAGAGTAATTCTTTTGATAAACAATTTAAAAAAGTCACATTTACAATTCAATGAATTCATTTGGATTTTTTAGCAAGAAATTTTATCAATTTCAATAACTTGCAATGAATAAAATTTATTTTTTTATTAATTATTTTAAAGTATAATCCCTCTTTATATAATCTGAGAAAAAAATCAGTTAAAAATTATAATTCTAAATCTTAAAAGTGTTAATCATGCCTCAAAATTCTAGAAATGTTAGCGTTATCAATATAATATTATTGAATACTTACATGTAATAACATGTAAATTTTAAAATAAACTTACTTTTTTTAATTAGGATTTTATACATTAATTTGAAAGATAATGAGAGAATTTCAGTATTTTTATTCAAAGTGGAATAACTTTTATATATTAAGTAAACATATTTTGCTAAATTTCTATTGTAGTAATTAAATTTTTCTTTTGCTGTTTTTAGATAATCGACAACTTAATGAATTTAAAAAAATAAGACTTCGAATAAAGGGTATAATTGTATTTATATTAAAAGATTTTAAAAAATGAATTTACTTTTTTTATTATAGGATTTAAATAAGATATTTAATTATTTTTAATTATATATAATTCATTTTATAATTAAATTAATATCTTGGAAGTTAAATATTTACAAAAGTAAAATGTTTATCATATTATTATATAGAATATGTAAAAATAAGAGGATTTTAGAGATAAAAGTCAATAAAATAAAATTTGTGTAAGTTTATTAATAGATATAATTAAAATAAATTAATGACTATCAAAAATTAATTGCATCTGTAATGTTTTCCTATACAAGGATGAATCAATAAAAGTTGAAGGACGTAGTAAAGCTTGTCAAATAAAATTAATAAATAATAGCAGCTGACCAGGGCAAGATTTTTAAAGATAACATGATTAAAAGCATAAGAATATGAATATGTTTATCATATAATTTGAAATTTTATTATAAAGAAGGGGAGGGGAGGGGGGTCTCGTTCAGAACATTTATGAATTTAATTAAAATCGTAAAGCATTAATAATGAATATTGTTATTTAATAAATTCTCTGTTCTCGAGGATTTGTTGCTTTAATTACAGATACTATCTAAAAACTCTTCACTATAGATTAATTTCTTCTCATTTACATTAGTAAAGCCTATAGTCAAATTATAAAAGTCTGAGATTATCTTCTATAATTATTTCTCGTTATTATCGATACAGTCTTAGTCTTCAATTAAAAGAATCACAATTCCAGTTTATTTCTCAAATTAATCAATTTTAATTTGTTATTAAAACTATTTTAAAATTATATTTTTTTTTAAAAAGTATTAATCGTATTAATCTTGGTAAAAGTGTTTCAATCCTTTAATAAGTTTTTAAGCTGAAGATATATGGCCAATTTTAAATTGATCGACGGTAACAGCACGGAATTTTCCTCTAGACATTTGCAGTATTTATTTAAAATATAATTTGAAATTTCTTGATTACAAAAAATTAACACAATTGTACATTGAGATAAAATATATATTTTTTATATTGTCTTAATGAAGTATCTTGCACAAATAGTATTAATATGGTTAACTTTATTTACTATATGGTTTTTATTTTAAATTAATATAAATTATTAAAAAGAATCTCAAATCACAATTAATATTTGCCTTAGTTTTAATTTAATAAAATTTAAATTGATATCAATGCATATTGATTAACTCTAATGTAAAAATAATATATTTTCCCTAAAAAAAAGGCGTTATTATCTTTCGAAGCTCCAGCCCTATTTTTAAACAAAAATCTTTATCAAAAATTATAAAATAAGCTAATTTGGATTATTACTTACCTGGGAATGCAAGCGGAGCGAGTAAAGAGGGGTCGGACTTGGCTGAAAAACATGGAAAAAACTTATTTTTTTAGAATCGCATATAGCTAACCCTTTCAGTCGATATCTAAAAACCTACATAAAAGATGTACAAAATTTTCAAAAGCAAGCCCTAATAGGTTATGAAAAAGAATGGGAAAAATAAAAAGATAGAAAAATTAACAAAAAAGAATATTCTTTTGACCATCTTAATGATGAGT
>ARYC01000725.1:0-29456 GCA_000711775.1 Oxytricha trifallax | reverse complement strand
TTACTTTGGTACAAAGCATGAAAAATAATCAATAAGTTTTGCTCAGAAACATATAAAGTAAGAAGATGTCTGCTAAGAAATTAAAAGCATAGTATAGATGATAATCGTGAGAGCTCCTAACTATCCTCGGTAAACATTAGATGACATAATAGACCCACTTGAGAGAGCAAGGTTCAAAAGATATAATAAAGACAAGCAGATAAAATTTGTATGATTTAAGTAAACTTAAGTTCATTAAATATTCATAAAATTAAGATAAAACCTGCATTTTCTCTACTAACCCCAATAAGACCCCAACTATACCCTACAAATCAAAGCACTTATAAACCTCACTAAGGGGTTTTGGGGTTTTGAATTAATATATTCACATATTAAATTGGCCCATAAAAGGGTTTGGCTTCTCTTTCTTCTCCTCTTCTTACGGCTTGCTTGGGCCCATATTTCTTCTCTTTGTGCCAGCTCCTGCATCTATGTTCATTTCATCTGACTTTAAGACATCTTTATAAAGCCTTTTGCTCACCTCATAAATTGTCTGCGACTTTCTTTCTCTGTGAACCTTTGCATGCTCTTTCATAAGATATATACCCAGTGCCAGATTTTCCTGCAAAGTTATATCTCAAAGCTTACTTGAAAGATAAGGATGCTTCTTAAGTTCCTCTAGCCAAGCTGAGCTTATGAGAATGCCTTGCTTTTTCTAGTCTTCAGGAGAGATAGAATATCGTTTCTTATGTGCTTCTTCAATTATTTCTCTGAGATACTCCTCTTTTATTGTACCAAGAACACCAAAGAAAAAGTTCCTCTCTGGTAGTTTATTAGAGAGTTGCTTCTTGGTAGGAAGGTAAACTACAACTTCCTCATCTTACATGGCACCCTCATAAAGATTAGTGACTGAAATCTCAGGGTAGTTAGGAATTTCTATTAGTTTAATCTCTTTATTTTTAAAAGCTTTCTTCTCCTCGCAAAGTATTGCTTTCAAGAATGAAATTTCGGTACCTTCCATCGTTGGAAGGAATAAGCCAACTGTTTAAGATGTTAATAGTCGTCAAGTTATCATACCATGTAAAGTTAGGTATCGATAGAGATCTTCCTTACTTCTGAATCTAGAGATCATTTCTTGAGCCTCGACTCTTTTCATTTGATCAATGAGTGATTCCATCTTTGTTCCTCTTCCTATTAATGAATTTCAAATTATAATTTATAGACTTCTGGATCCTATTGTTTAAAAACTTACTATTAAATATGGGCATCTTATAGGAGGTCAACACTGTAAAGATACGTGGAGAAAGTTCGTAGAAGCTGTAACAAACTTCAGAGATGGAGCTCCATTTTTATCAATTTAGTTCCATTAAATTAGTACTAAATTTGTTAAAATTTAGTTAGTACCGGTACTAAATCCGTTTAAGTTTAATTGGTACCAATTTAATAGTACCAAAACTTAATTAGTACCTAGTTTTAATCCAGTGAGGTTTTAATGGTAAAGTTCCAATCTGGTTTAAAACCTAATTGGTACCAGTACCAACCTGAACTTTATCTGAGTTGGTACCAGAATCAAAATTATTAAGAGTAAAATTACGAAAATTATACTTATAAACTGAGTATAAATATGAAGTCTTAGAGCTTAGATCAAACCATCATTAATGGTGTTGCAACTCCTATATAGTCCAGATATAGCTATAGAGGTTTTAAGAGCTTTATTAATAGAAATTTAAATTTGAATTTAAACATGGCGGTCAACTTAAATCGTAGAGCGGCTCTTTTAGGAGCAGGTCAATCAATGCTCAACTTTGGCTCCACTAAAAAGCCTGAAATCATTTATGTTGAGAGGCAGGTAGAGCTAAGAGCTCTTGAATTTGAAGCAAAGGTTTTTATCATAGAAGTATTAAACCAGAGGGAGAGTGCAGAGATAGGGGTTTAAACTTAAATTGATTATGTTGAGGAGTTAAAAGAACAGCAATCAATCGAAAAGATAAAAACATATTAATGTGAAGACTGCTAGAATCATTTCTCAACTGAACAAAGCTTGAAGAGACACCTTAAAGAGGTACACTCTGGCAAAGTCTAGATCTATTTCAAGCATGAATAGGTAGATGGCAGGTATTAGTGTACGACATGCATGAAATCATATACTCACTCAGCTAAAGTTAAAAGGCATATGCAAAAGCATCACCTCAGTGAGTTCTTGATTGAAGATTAAGAGACTAAAAAACTAGTGCCAGCTAAAACAAAATCTAATACTCTTGAGTCATAAAGAAGCAGCAAGAGAGACTCAAGAGACAGAAGCGATATGAATCGATGAACCAGCCAGCAGGTAATACAATTTTAGCATGCTTCTAAGCGAAGGCAATGAATATACCTGCATTAAATGCAGTTGATCTCAGCACTTGTATTGAAAACTACTTGAATATAAACGTGCCTGCAAAAGCAAAGATCATAGTAGTTGATGAGTATGCATACAAGGTGTATCCATTCAGTTATCTTATTAAGAACCAACAGTATTAGAACGAGTTTGCAAATGAATGCATGGTACTTAGAGAGGCCTAAAGAAAAGACTGCAAGAATTTGCTTAAGCTAAATCGTGTTATTTTAAGTTATGGTTTCATCGCATTAAAGCTAAAGAAATTTGAGATGACTCTGAGAGACTACCTATATCACAATAGATACCCTGATGATTCAAACGATATACTCTCAGATATGATTCAGGGTGTTAAGGAGTTGCATGAACTTGGATATGTTCATAGAGATTTGAAACCTGAAAACGTTATGCTAAATCTCTGTCCTTTAGAAGTAGTGGTTATCGATTTCAATAGAGCTTAAGATAGGAGATTGTCACTTTAGCACAGGTACTTGGTACTCCAGGTTACTTCCCAATAAGAGAGAAGTGGACTAATGGTTCTGTTTAATGGGTTGTTTGGGCAGTAGCAGCAATAATATTAGAAAGTGACATGGAATGTATGTCTTACTTTGGTACAAAGCATGAAAAATAATCAATAAGTTTGGCTCAGAAAAATATAAAGTAAGAAAATGTCTGCTAAGAAATTAAAAGCATAGCAGAGATGATAATCGTGAGAGCTCCTAACTATCCTCGGTAAACATTAGATGACATAATTGACCCACTTTAGAGAGCAAGGTTCAAAAGATATAATAAAGACAAGCAGATAAAATTTGTTTGATTTAAGTAAACTTAAGTTCATTAAATATTCATAAAATTAAGATAAAACCTGCATTTTGTATACTTACCCCAATAAGACCCCAACTATACCCTACAAATCAAAGCACTTATAAACCTCACGAAGGGGTTTTGGGGTTTTGAATGAATATATTCTCATATTAAATTGGCCCATAAAAGGGTTTGGCTTCTCTTTCTTCTCCTCTTCTTATGGCTTGCTTGGGCCCATATTTCTTCTCTTTGTGCCAGCTCCTGCATCTATGTTCATTTCATCTGACTTTAAGACATCTTTATAAAGCCTTTTGCTCACCTCATAAATTGTCTGCGACTTTCTTTCTCTGTGAACCTTTGCATGCTCTTTCATAAGATATATACCAGTTCCAGATTTTCCTGCAAAGTTATATGTCAAAGCTTACTTGAAAGATAAGGATGCTTCTTAAGTTCCTCTAGCCAAGCTGAGCTTATTTAGAATGCCTTGCTTTTTCTAGTCTTCAGGAGAGATAGTTATCGTTTCTTATGTGCTTCTTCAATTATTTCTCTGAGATACTCCTCTTTTATTGTACCAAGAACACCAAAGAAAAAGTTCCTCTCTGGTAGTTTATTAGAGAGTTGTTTCTTGGTAGGAAGGTAAACTACCACTTCCTCACCTTACATGGCATCTTCAAAAAGATTAGTAACTGAAATCTCAGGGTAGTTAGAAATTTCTATTAGTTTAATATCTTTATTTTTTAAAGCTTTCTTCTCCTCGCAAAGTATTGCTTTCAAGAATGAAATTTTGGTACCTTCATCATTGGAAGGAATAAGCCAACTGTTTAAGATGTTAATAGTCGTCAAGTTATCTTACCATGTAAAGTAAGATATCGATAGAGATCTTACATACTTCTGAATCTTGAGATCATTTCTTGAGCCTCGACTCTTTTCATTTGATCATTGAGTGATTCCATCTTTGTTCCTCTTCCTATTAATGAATTTCAAATTATAATTTATAGACTTCTGGATCCCTATTCTTTAAAAACTTACTATTAAATATGGGCATCTTATAGGAGGTCAACCCTGTTAAGATAAGTGGAGAAAGTTCGCAGAAGCTGTAACAAACATCAGAGATGGAGCTCCATTTTTATCAATTTTGTTCAATTAAATTAGTACTAAATTTGTTTAAATTTAATTAGTACCGTTACTAAATCCGTTTTAAGTTTTATTGGTACCAATTTAATAGTACCAAAACTTAATTAGTACCTAGTTTTAATCCAGTGAGGTTTTAATGGAAAAGTTCCAATATGGTTTTAAACTTAATTGGTAGCAGTACCAACCTGAACTTTATCTGAGTTGGTACCAGAATCAAAATTATTAAGTGTAAAATTACGAAAGTTATACTTATAAACTGAGTATAAATATGAAGTCTTAGTGCTTAGATCAAACCATCATTAATGCTGTTGCAACTCCTATATAGTCCAGATATAGCTATAGAGGTTTTAAGAGCTTTATAATAGAAATTTAAATTTGAATTTAAACATGGCGGTCAACTTATATCGTAGAGCGGCACTTTTAGGAGCAGGTCAATCAATGCTCAACTTTGGCTCAACTAAAAAGCCTGAAATCATTTATGTTGAGAGGGAGGTAGAGCTAAGAGCTCTTGAATTTGAAGCAGATGTTTTTATCATAGAAGTATTAAACCAGAGGGAGAGCGCAGAGATAGGGGTTTAAACTTAAATTGATTATGTTGAGGAGCTAAAAGAACAGCAACTAATCGAAAAGATAAAAACATATTAATGTGAAGAGTGCTAGAATCATTTTTCAACTGAACAAAGCTTGAAGAGACACCTTAAAGAGGTACACTCTGGCAAAGCCAAGATCTATTTCTAGCATGAAAAGGTTGATGGTAGGTATTAGTGTACTACATGCATGAAATCATATACTCACTCAGTTAAAGTTAAAAGGCATATGCAAAATCATCACCTCAGTTAGTTCTTGATTGAAGATTAAGAGACTAAAACACTAGTGCCATCTAAAAGAAAATCTAATTCTCTTGAGTCTTAAAGAGAGCAGCAAGAGAGACTCAAGAGACATAAGCGATATGAATCGATGAACCAGCCAGCAGGTAATACAATTTTTGCATGCTTCTAAGCGAAGGCTATGAATATACCTGCATTAAATGCAGTTGATCTCAGCACTTGTATTGAAAACTACTTGAATATAAACGTGCCTGCAATAGCAAAGCTCATAGTAGTTGATGAGTATGCATACAAGGTGTATCCATTCAGTTATCTTATTAAGAACCAACAGTATTAGAACGAGTTTGCTAATGAATACATGGTACTTAGAGAGGCTTAAAGAAAAGACTGCAAGAATTTGCTTAAGCTAAATGGTGTTATTTTAAGTTATGGTTTCTTCGCATTAAGGCTAAAGAAATTTTAGATGACTCTGAGAGACTACCTATATCACAATAGATACCCTGATGATTTAAACGATATACTCTCAGATATGATTCAGGGTGTTAAGGAGTTGCATGAACTTGGATATGTTCATAGAGATTTGAAGCCTGAAAACGTTATGGTAAATCTCTGCCCTTTAGAGTAGTGGTTATCGATTTCAATTGAGGTTTAAGATAGGAGATTGTCACTTAGCACAGGTACTTGGTACTCCAGGTTACTTCCCAATAAGAGAGAAGTGGACTAATGGTTCTGTTTAATGGGATGTTTGGGCAGTAGCAGCAATAATATTGGAAAGTGACATGGAATGTATGTCTTACTTTGGTATAAAGCATGAAAAATAATCAATAAGTTTGGCTCAGCAACATATAAAGTAAGAAGATGTTTGCTAAGAAATTAAAAGCATAGTAGAGATGATAATCGTGAGAGCTCCTAACTATCCTCGGTAAACATTAGATGATATACTTGACCCACTTGAGAGAGCAAGGTTCAAAAGATATAATAAAGACAAGCAGATAAAATTTGTATGATTTAAGTAAACTTAAGTTCATTATATATTTATTAAATTAAGATAAAACCTGCATTTTGTCTACTAACCCTAATAAGACCCCAACTCTACCCTACAAATCAAAGCACTTATAAACCTCACTAAGGGGTTTTGGGGTTTTGAATGAATATATTCACATATTAAATTGGCCCATAAAAGGGTTTGGCTTCTCTTTCTTCTCCTCTTCTTATGGCTTGCTTGGGCCCATATTTCTTCTCTTTGTGCCAGCTCCTGCATCTATGTTCATTTCATCTGGTTTTTAGACATCTTTATAAAGCCTCTTGTTCACCTCATAAATTGTCTGCGACTTTCTTTCTCTGTGAACCTTTGCATGCTCTTTCATAAGATATATGCCAGTGCCAGATTTTTCTGCAAAGTTATATGTCAAAGCTTACTTGAAAGATAAGGATGCTTCTTAAGTTCCTCTAGCCAAGCTGAGCTTATTAGAATGTCTTGCTTTTTCTAGTCTTCAGGAGAGATAGAATGTCGTTTCTTATGTGCTTCTTCAATTATTTCTCTGAGATACTCCTCTTTTATTGTACCAAGAACACCAAAGAAAAAGTTCCTCTCTGGTAGTTTATTAGAGAGTTGTTTCTTGGTAGGAAGGTAAACTACAACTTCCTCATCTTACATGGCATCCTCTTAAAGATTAGTGACTGAAATCTGAGGGTAGTTAGGAATTTCTATTAGTTTAATCTCTTTATTTTTAAAAGCTTTCTTCTCCTCGCAAAGTATTGCTTTCAAGAATGAAATTTCGGTACCTTCCATCGTTGGAAGGAATAAGCCAACTGTTTAAGATGTTAATAGTCGTCAAGTTATCTTACCATGTAAAGTTAGGTATCGATAGAGATCTTCCTTACTTCTGAATCTTGAGATCATTTCTTGAGCCTCGACTCTTTTCATTTGATCATTGAGTGATTCCATCTTTGTTCCTCTTCCTATTAATGAATTTCAAATTATAGTTTATAGACTTCTGGATCCTATTGTTTAAAAACTTACTATTAAATATGGGCATCTTATAGGAGGTCAACCCTGTAAAGATACGTGGAGAAAGTTCGCAGAAGCTGTAACAAACTTCAGAGATGGAGCTCCATTTTTATCAATTTTGTTCCATTAAATTAGTACTAAATTTGTTTAAATTTAATTAGTATCGGTATTAAATCTGTTTAAGTTTAATTGGTACCAATTTAATAGTACCAAAACTTAATTAGTACCTAGTTTTAATCCAGTGAAGTTTTAATGGAAAAGTTCCAATCTGGTTTAAAACTTAATTGGTACCAGTACCAACCTGAACTTTATCTGAGTTGGTACCAGAATCAAAATTATTAAGAGTAAAATTACGAAAATTATACTTATAAACTGAGTATAAATATGAAGTCTTAGAGCTTAGATCAAACCATCATTAATCCTGTTGCAACTCCTATATAGTCCAGATATAGCTATAGAGGTTTGAAGAGCTTTATAATAGAAATTTAAATTTGAATTTAAACATGGCGGTCAACTTAAATCGTAGAGCGGCACTTTTAGGAGCAGGTCAATCAATGCTCAACTTTGGCTTCACTAAAAAGCCTGAAATCATTTATGCTGAGAGGGAGGTAGAGCTAAGACCTCTTGAATTTGAATCAGAGGTTTTTATCATAGAAGTATTAAACCAGAGGGAGAGCGCAGAGATAGGGGTTTAAACTTAAATTGATTATGTTGAGGAGTTAAAAGTAAAGCAATCAATCGAAAAGATAAAAACATATTAATGTGAAGACTGCTAGAATCATTTCTCAACTGAACAAAGCTTGAAGAGACACCTTAAAGAGGTACACTCTTGCAAAGCCAAGATATATTTCAAGCATGAAAAGGTAGATGGTAGGTATTAGTGTACGACATGCATGAAATTTTATACTCACTCAGCTAAAGTTAAAAGGCATATGCAAAAGCATCACCTCAGTGAGTTCTTGATTGAAGATTAAGAGACTAAAAAACTAGTGCCAGCTAAAAGAAAATCTAATACTCTTGAGTCATAAAGAGAGCAGCAAGAGAGACTCAAGAGACAGAAGCGATATGAATCGATGAACCAGCCAGCAGGTAATACAATTTTAGCATGCTCTAAGCGAAGGCTTTGAATATAGCTGCATTAAATGCAGTTGATCTCAGCACTTGTATTGAAAACTACTTGAATATAAACGTGCCTGCAAAAGCAAAGCTCATAGTAGTTGATGAGTATGCATATGTATCCATTCAGTTATCTTATTAAGAACCAACAGTATTAGAACGAGTTTGCTAATGAATACATGGTACTTAGAGAGGCCTAAAGAAAAGACTGCAAGAATTTGCTTAAGCTAAATGGTGTTATTTTAAGTTATGGTTTCATCGCATTAAGGCTAAAGAAATTTGAGATGACTCTGAGAGACTACCTATATCACAATAGATACCCTGATGATTTAAACGATATAGTCTCAGATATGATTCAGGTTGTTAAGGAGTTGCATGAACTTGGATATGTTCATAGAGATTTGAAGCCTGAAAACGTTATGCTAAATCTCTGCCTTTAGAAGTAGTGTATCGATTTCAATAGAGCTTTAAGATAGGAGATTGTCACTTTAGCACAGGTACTTGGTACTGTAGGTTACTTCCCAATAAGAGAGAAGTGGACTAATGGTTCTGTTTAATGGGATGTTTGGGCAGTAGCAGCAATAATATTAGAAAGTGACATGGAATGTATGTCTTGCTTTGGTACAAAGCATGAAAATAATCAATAAGTTTGGCTCAGAAACATATAAAGTAAGAAGATGTCTGCTAAGAAATTAAAAGCATTGTAGAGATGATAATCGTGAGAGCTCCTAACTATCCTCGGTAAACATTAGATGATTTACTTGACCCACTTGAGAGAGCAAGGTTCAAAAGATATAATAAAGACAAGCAGATAAATTTTGTATGATTTAAGTAAACTAAAGTTCATTAAATATTCATTAAATTAAGATAAAACCTGCATTTTGTCTACTAACCCCAATAAGACCCCAACTATACCCTACAAATCAAAGCACTTATAAACCTCACTAAGGGGTTTTGTGGTTTTGAATGTCATTTACAAATATCTTCGTGAAATAATAACGCCATCGTACTTTTACAACATCATAAATATTTATATTTTTGCACAATCACAACACCTCATGTTTAATAATTATATTTTTGCATATTTGTACTCTTGTACAATTTTAATATATATAATTAATTAAATTAATCAAATTTAAATAATTAGTTATACTCCTAATCAGTGGCAGTTTTAATTATATAAATTCTTGAGATTAATTTGTAATTTTATTATTTCCTATTCTTATGCATTTTAGTAATATCTAGTTGTTTACAATGATTTATGATATTTTGAGCGCGAAAATCTCTTTTACTTAATATATTTATAACTTAATTAACTTATTTTAAGATATTACTTTTTCATTAGGCTATATTGATAATGAAAAATTCCAATAATTATATAACCAATCAAATACTTATTATTATTTACATGCTTATACATCTTCTATACTATTATATTCTTTTAGCAAAGACTGTTACTTTAGAGTGAAAAATTTTCTTGTCTGACCCTGTTTATCCACTCTTGAGAAAGATTTGGCTTTAGCTTGGGTTCATATAAGTTCTGGCTAATTTGTGACTCCAAACGAATTGCAAATAGTGCGAGATCATTTTCAAATTCTGGATCATAACAGTCCATGTCAGTATCTTGAAGATTATCCATATCCAGCTAGTCAAAGTTCTCATCACCCTCAAGCAAGAACCTGATTTATTTTTCTTGATTTATAGAACTTTATATAAGCTATTCTTGCTCAAATAATCTGTTAAAGGCAATTATGTGATTGATTCAGACTTCTTCTTTTTCTCTTTGTTTCTGCGTTTCTTTTTCTTCTCTTTCTAAGCTGCAGTTTCTGCTGTGGTTTGATTTAAACCTTGCTCCTAATTTTAAAGTAAACTCATTGATGCTTTCATGGGTTTGAATCCAGATACAGCATCCAACTGCGCTAGAATGCTACTTTTATAAGGCTTTGGAGGGCTGAGTCTCTGAAAGGAGTACTCTTAGACTTAATTTCTTAAATCGTGAAAGAACTAGTGGTCTCAATTTATTGTGTAGATACATCTTTCGCTAGTTTACTTCTGTTTTCTCTTTGAAGTTTCTGCTACTAGATAATTGGCTAGAGCACCATTGAAATTGATTCGAAAGGAACTGGAGTTAAACCATCATCAGTTGAATTAGATAATTTAATGTTATTTTTTCATAAATAAATATGGGAATAAGTGTGGAAATAACTTTCGTTTTGCTTTAAAAATGCTTGTTTAAATTAATAACAGACATAAAGCAATTCGAGATAGATGAGTATAGATAGAAATCATTATAAAAAATAATAAGATATAAATAAATACAAGCTAAATTAGTTTAAGAAGAAAAAAAATTTGATTAAAATACTTAATTGAGCAAAATAAGTATCAAGTTCTGAATAAATTCAATTTATTAATATATTAAGATTAGTACAAATAATTTCCCTAGAATTAATGCCACAATAAAATAGTTTAACTAACAATGTTATTTCTATCTTTATTTGATCCATTATTTTCCTCTAATTATTTTTAAGGCAATATTTTTGGTTTCTTAGTCAAGAGAGATTCATAATTCCAATAATTTGATTGAGTTTCTTTAATTTCTATAGCAATCCTTCTAAACAATTGAGTTTCCTTCTTTATAACTATTTTTAGTTTGCAGCTTGCCTTTTTACAATAGCAATTCAATTCATAGTCTAAAATATAAAATTATTACTTAAAATTTTACCTATATAAGGAGATGTTTCTCCTATTTTTAATTCTGTTAGGTTCAGCTCCAAAGCTCTCTAAGATAATTCAATGCTTTATAGACATTCATTTATTTCACCATTCATAGAGCTTAAATACAGGTGCAAACTGCAGCAGTCTAATTTATTATTAATATTAGAAATTTAGAGTTACCTTGACAAATGTATCTTCTAATTGAATCTCTGAATATTCCATATTCAAAAGAAGTAGGTGGAAACAATATCGATCTAGTTGATGTCCTAAAGAAATCTATTTCACTCTTATTTTTCATGCTTTTACTAAAATGAAAAAATTATAGCGAATTTTACTATCTTACACTGATAACTAAGTGGCTTTCAAGTAAGCCTTTAATCCAAATATCTCCTCTCTAACTCTATCCTCATTTATTTGTATATCTTTGACTTATTTGATGTGCATATTTATGATTTCGTACCACATAGGCTTCGTCCATTAATTACCAATGCTTACTCTCTCATATATCTTATTCTCATTTATAGTAAAATTCCACTCAGTCAAAGCCTCTTTTCTGTATTCATTCCACTCATTGATGGTTTTGTCAAACTACCTCAAATCAGAAAGCAAATTTTGTTTCTTAAGTGACTATGAGCATATTTTCTGATAGAATCTTATCAAGGGATCGTTTAATACATTAATGAAGAAGAAGCCCATGTAAAAGTGGCTTGACTTATTTCTCATTTCATCATTCAAATAGTCATAGTTGTCTTCCCCTCCAAAAAGGGTCTAGTAGATTCCGATTTCATAAAGTTTTGAGGTCTTTTCTTTGAATATATATATTATAGAAGGAAAGAATTATGAGAAGTAAAAACGTTAGAATTAAATATTATTATATTTTCAATTAATTTATAAGTTTTTATGGATCTGCTATATCAAATTAATTTAAAAGCAAAAAAATGATGATTTATTGCTACAATGCCAATAAAAATTTATCCCATTATTAATAAAATCAACTAAAATTTGATTTATACTTAAAAAATTTTCCCTTTATCCGCTTTACTCAAATATCATTTGTAAATTCATAATTATTCACTGAACTTTACTTTAAAATAATTTAGATCAATCAACCCTAAACTGTTACCTCCAAAAATTAAGTTAATAATTAATAATTAAAGAATTATTTCCCAAAACATTTTAATTCTTAATATATTTAAATAAATGAGAATAGCTTGTGGAGATTGTTAAAAGTCTCAATAAAAGTTGTTTTCCTTTTTTAAATTTTAGCCTCCTCCTATTTAGAAATTATCTATCATTCATGTTTAGCAATCTAAGAAAAGCAAGATGATCTTATTGTGTGTCAGGTTGGAAATAGTTCAATTTTAATTTATTTAATCCAGCCCCAGTGGAAATATTAAGTATTCTCAAGTTCTTTTGTATTTTATGATAAAGTGAGACTCTGATTTGCTGAGTGAGTAGGATTATAGTATATATAAATTACTTTCTTTCATTTATGTTCCCTTCAAGCTATACACTCATCAAGTCTAATAAAACCTCTCTCATGTTGTTTTTATGGAGTCTTACGTCAAGACTGAGCAGCAAGTATTCAGAAAGAAGAGTTTCAAACTCAAGATTTGATCTTAGATATTGCATGTTGCTCGAAACTGTATATCTCAACCTGTTGACCTCAATTTATATAAAAATCTCCTTCATCGATTTCGAGCCATTCACTTAATACACTTTATTTAGCCAGTCAATCCATTAAGATCTCTAGGATTCTTAGTACTAATTATCCACAAATAAAATAGAGGGATGGCTTATATTCAGAAACATTTGCTGCTCTTTCATACCCTTTGGCTTTATCAAATTTAGCTTAGAATCTTTAGGTTTATTCTTGACGGTATTTATATCATTTTGGTATTTGAAGAGGTCTTCTTGCTTATATCTGGTCCAAAGAGTTTATTTGCTATAGACATGCTTAAAATGTCTTTTATTTTCTATTCTGAATCTTTTGACTTTTATTTCAATTTGAGGTTTCTTATCAAATCTGAGGAATTAGTAATTTCACAACTTACTCCACTGTCTTTACTTCTCATATTTTTAGTAGTTTAATGACTTGTTGTAATTTTCTGTCCTCTCTTTGATTCTTCAAAATGAGTGATGTTTACTGTGCTGTAATCAAAGCTATCGTCATCATCATCTCTGTTTGAATTTGCATCAAAGCACTCCTCTGAATCATGTCCATTGCACTCTAATCACCAATCATATCGCCCTCTATCTCTTCAAGATAGTCACTCTTCGAGGATTGACTGGCACATCCATCACTGGATGCAGAATAAGTCTCGATAATTTGCTTGTCTTAAAAATAAGCTTCAATGAGTTTATCACTGGCGTCTTTATGACCTTAACCCGAGTCAGACTGTAGATACTCCAGTATTTCTTGAGTAGTGACCTTACTCTCATCAATGTCGAAATATTTAGCATAGTGAGCGTGCATGTTATGATCAGCCTCTGAGGAGATCTTGGATATATGTTTACTTTCTGTCATATAGTTATTGTGTAATTTCATACTCTTGTTTTTAATTGAGTTTTCCAAGATCTTTAAGTTTGAGATTTTTTCAGAGTCAAGATTTTTTGCTGCTCTCCACTATACTTATAATTTTGACTTTCTTTCTTATTTAAGTCCCATTATTACTTTTACTTATGACTTTTCGGGGGGGGGGGAAGTTTCCTGCACTGGTTATTATATAAAAAAAAATTTAGGGAAGTTTCCTGCACTCTTTTTTTAATTTTTTGATTTTTATTTTTTTCATCAAATTAATCTTTATAACAACCATCAACAAACTTCAGGACTATTTTTATTTTTATTATCATACTTTAATTTATTAATCAATATTCAATATCTCTCTTCAGATTCCAAAAACTCTGACATTTTTTATATGGTATTTGCAAGTTCTGTCTCTTAAAATATTATAATGATTGTATCCGATTGTTATTGTAATTATGATTGAATTTACCTTTTTCTTACCACACCTATATAATGTTAAACTATATTTTCTTGAACTACTTCAATGATGAGCAATGTGGTTTTAATATTAAATGGTTCATAAAAATATTAAATTTGTTAATTTATGTCAAATTTATTAAATTTACATAAATAAAATAAAGCGTGCAGGAAACTTCCTCGAGTGCAGGAAACTTCCCCCCCCCCGACTTTTCTCTCTGGGAAATTGACATTTTCACTTATATTATAGGCTTTCCAATCTTTACCAGTTGAAATAATGGCATGTTTATTATTCAATTAATGAAACATGGCCTATTCAAATTTTTCTTTAGATACTATATAGATGTTCTGCCTTCCATTATTGTTATCAGATTGTGAATCAGCTTCACTTTTATGGCATTCTTAAATCTGCTCTATATGAGATTTACAGACTTTCGAGTGATTTGAATGGCTTGTTTATTTAGAATTATCTGAAATAGCTTCGATAAAATTTTTGAAACTTTAATCTTCAAAGTCACTCTGCTTTCCTTTCATAGCAAACATTTTCTTGAATTAATCAACATCAATTAGATCTATTTGATTTTATATTTATAATAGAAATATAGGAGAAATAAAGTTGTTTTTAATATGTTTATAAAAAATTGACCTTTCATTAGAGAGGTTACTTACTCTATAAATTGTTTGAGTTTTTGAAGAGTTCCTAGTTTAAATTCTCTGCAGCGTCTTCAAGCATTTAAAGCGTGACTTCCTTCCCATTACTCAATTTCTGCCCCAACTATATTTATACAAATAATTACAGGATAATAAATTGTACCATTTAGGTGAATTTAAGTGATGATACCGCTGAATAGCAGGCAGTTGTGTCTTGAATTGTAGGTTTCTTGTATTTTTTACCTCCCATTGCAAATAGTTCAAAGTTTAATATATTATTCCCTATTTTTATTTAATTTCGCTTTATGTTTTATTTTAAAGCACTGTGTAACAAACATCAAATTGTACACTTACAATATAATTGTAGAAATAAGTGTGTGTGGATTGAGGAACTTATAATTAAAAATTAAAATTCATTCTTAAGAATAATTTGAAATTAACGGCACTAAGATCCTTGAGAACTTATTTTACTCAATCACCATCGTCTCCACATTCACCTGTGTTATTAGATCAGACTACAATTTCGCATTCGGTCTCCTCTGCTACAACATGATCAAGACCAGCAAGGATCAAGTCAAGACAGCCAAACCTGTAAGTACAAATTAATCAAGTTGGTAATTCTAAGATTTTATAGGGGTCCAGAGGTTTATAATTTGATAAATAAATATTTAGAAATAATAGGTATTAAAAGTTAGATATTTCATCTCCTCATAAGATGAATTATAAAAATAAGTGGCATGATGAAGCTATTAGTCAATACATTTGAATATGAGCTTAGTATCTAAGATTATTCACTTTATATGCTAATTTTTTATATGTAACTTAATCTTACTGTAATTATCTGTAGTTTTTACTGATCAATTATAATATCATATCATCAATAATAAAATAGAAATTATAAAATGTTTGTAAATATTGGGTTGATTATTTTCGATATCATTTGGTGCATTACTATGAGCAACGTATGGTCAGGCAAGCCACTTCGCCACGAGAAGACATGGAAAGTTTTCGAAAATATCAGAACTTTTACAATGATTCTTTCAGTACTCAATATCTTCATCAGAGTAAGTGATTTCGTTTAAATTCTGTATATATTTCATCCTTTCATATCTCTCTGTGATTAAATACCTATTAATTATAGGCCGCCGCAGTTTTCTTCTTGTCTATGATTGTCAGAAGGTCAAAATGAGAAATGCATGTGATTACAGATTTTTAAGTTTTAGTTAAAACATGAAATAATCAAAAGTTAACTGTTGCTATAGATTTTTATATATAAATTTTTTTCAACAGTTCTATTTAAATTATCTACCTCTTACAATTCTCTAATTTAATCTGATACTCAAATATTGCTTATTATTTCCCTATCGTCGTCTATTATTAATTTCTTGACAAAGAACCATTTCGACTTCAACAAACTATTCAGCAAACCTTTAGTAAGTACTATAAACCTGATCAATGTTCTTCTAAGTTAGATAATTAAGCAATTCATGCTTGATTTTAACATAAATTCTAATCGCTATTTTTATAGTCATTCTGTTAATTGAGTAGAATCGATGAGATTGAGAATCTCTGCAAATAGAAAGCCAACCGTACGTTAAACAGTTCCCGCTTTATTTCTCAGTTAAGCGAGCCTAACACCAAACGACTGGAGCAAATACTGGAGGAAATCGAAGAGTGGGTGTATGACAGTAATTTTAGTTAATTGAAGTACTATTAAATTGATAGTCTTAGACTTAGAAAAGCACTTAGCAAGTAAGTTTACCTATAAAAGGTTAATTGTATATTTATAATTTGAGTTAAAAATAAACTGAGAACTTATACAAACATTATTTATATAGGGAGGTAACAAAGAGATTCATTAAGAAAGGAGTGTTTGTGGATTATGAAAGATTTAGCCCCAAGACCATTCATGAATTATCAAAATGCTTTTAAATTTCTAATTTATAAGATTTCAAAGATTATAGGAAGAGCAAAAGTTTCAAGCAGAGAATGTTTATTAAAGGCTTTGGCTTAATGACAGACACCTAAGATTTATCTTAAGCTGTGCTTGGTTTCTAAGATGAAGAAGAGTCAGAGCCCAGAAACAATAACGATAATACTAACTTGTCAAATACTATTGGAATTTCAGATACTCAGATCAACACTTATGTTACAAATAACAAAAAAAATGGGAATAATCAAAAGAACAATAAGAGAAAGAAGAGGGAATAGCCAAGTGATGTTATACTAATCGAGGAAGAAAAGCAATAACAAGGCAGTGGTGAATAAGCTAGCCAGTGCACTTAAACTTAATGGTACATTCAATATGATAATGGTCCAAAGACAGAAGAGCAAATTAATGAGGAATATTAGAGATTATGTAATGAGGAGGTTGGTTTCACAAGGGTAATTGGTACAATGGTTAAAAGCAAGAAACCAATCGTTGGTCATAATTTGATGTTTGATATTTGCTTTTATCTACAATGTAATTTAATTGCATATTATATACAATCAGTTCTGTGGCGACTTGCCTGATTCATTCAAAGATTATTACGCTTTATGGAAACTATTTTTCCCAGAAACATACGATACTAAAGTTCTTGCAGAATCTACAACCCTTTTCCCAAAATCCGAACTTCAAAACGTTTATAGGAAATGCAAATGTGACAAAAAACTAAACAACAATTTAGATGTAAAATTTGATGTCAAGGCTGATTCCTCATTTGGTGTTTATCAGATCTTTGAAGAGAATGCCTAATAAAGTTAAGTAGTTGACAAGGGACATGATGCAGGTTTTGATGCTTATATGACAGGTTTTAGCTTTCTATCTGTAGCTAAGTATATTGAGATTGGAAAAATACTGTAAGTATCAGAAGACATGAAATGTCTCAATCCCAGCAAGAAATTAAGGATGATATGAAGGCTGGAAAATCAAGATCAAAAGGGGGATCTGTGACGCCTATTTAAAAAAGTGTGTCAAAAACTAACGGTAAAGTTTAGCCTGCTTAAAACAAGGACGAGTATAATGGCATAAGAGGTGGAAAAAAACTCCCTTAAGGAAAGACTCTTAGATTGAAATTAACCTAGATGACTTGCTATCAGATCACGACAACGGTATACATAAAGACGTTAAAACAAGCAACGAAAGAAAGGGGGAAAAATTCAGCTGTTCGATCTAAAGTCAAAGAGAGCGTAAATCAGCTACTATAAATCAAATTAGATAAGCTGTGCTCATCACCACAATAAAAGAGAGTAAAGCACTACTTTTTAGTATAAAATAAACCAGTGTTTTACTCTGATTTAAAGGAGTGGGTAAAAAAACTTGATATGAACAAAGAGGTGCTACGCTACTTTCCACTTGATGGTAATAAATTTTAACGCTTAAGGTTTTATAGGGAAACTTACAAATGCCGAGTTAGAATATGAAAAGAGACTATAAGAGGAAGTTTTATATTTGGAGTTTAAAAAAGGAATCAGAATGACAGAATTTGCCAAAATTTTCAGTTTTATAGTGATGTTAATGTAAGTTATCATGTTAGACATCATTCTCTATAGGTTGTGAAATATTCTTAGAACAGAGGTTACGTAGAGTTTACTTTCAAAGACCCTGCAAAAATCAAGTATAGAAAGTTATCAAGTATGGTGAATAGAAACTCATATCTTATTGTTACTTTTTTTTGCATATTATTTTTTATTTGTTTTGATATTTTATAGAGTGAAGTTAAATAAAGAGATAAATAAATTACTTTTCGAATAAATAAAAACACGTTTGATTATTCATTGAAATAAAATTTGGAAAGTTTACAAATTTTTATTCGTAATGTTTTATTTCAAAAAATATAAGTTCAAATGATAGATTTATAAATCTTAATTTTATCTTAAGGTTCTAACACCAATTTAATTGATTCATTTTAAAAAAAATTTATGATTTAAATATTAGAAATTTCGTTACAGATATAAAAGAAAAATATTTTAAAAAAATAGTAAAAAGTAGACAATTAAATAACTCAAATCATTTATATATAAAGTGTTTGGATTTCATTTATACTCCAAAATTAAGATTACTAAAAAGACGATTTTTTTAAAGAGTATTAAAATTAACGATAAATAATTAAAAAGAACTTAGGTTTAAAATGAAGTGAAAAAGCAAATAAAAACTAAACTTATGAATGTCATTTTAAAGATTGACACTTACTTAAATGCAATAAGATTCACTGACCACAAACAAAGCAATATTGTTTAATCAACTGAAAAAGACATTTGAACAAGAATTGCTACAAAAGCAAAATTTAGAATAATAATAGCAAAGTATTTATTTATTAACAATTATAAAATCAATATAAAAAGAGATTAAAAGTTTGTAATGTGTTATATCTTTATAAATATTAAATTTACCTTAGATTTTTATCAGAAATCATTCCTATTATCATTAATCATTATATTTTAATTAATTAATTCTAATAAATTTTAATGGAAGACAGCTAAAAACCCCTCTAACACTTCACAAATTTTATTCTAACACCTAAAGCGTAGCTACTATTAGGCGCATCTAGTGCAGCTTTATTTTCACTTATGCTTTATAAATTCTTCAAGTTATATGAGCATAAGCAAATCGAATTAGTAAACAGTTTAGATTAGAAGAATGATCAAACCCTTAAATACGATTAGTTTGATGATAATTTCAAAGGCCTCCTGGGTGTATTCTTAAATGAGGTTGAAGATCAAATAAAACTACAAACTTCTTAAAAACGAAAATACTACATGTCTTATGGACTGCCAAATCTAGGAAATACGTGCTATATGAACTCACTATTGCAAGTACTAGCAGGGTCTCCTTTGTTTATGGAATGGAAGCACATAAATATGATCACTATAGACAATGATTCTATAATAACCATGACACTGATAAACTAATTAATTGAGATGAGTAGAGGTGGAGAAGACCTCAATCCTATTCATTTGTTTTCTTTGATATGCATATAAAGTAATTCAATTAACGCCTTTGAGTAGCAAGACTCACACGAATTATTAGTTTATTTGCAAGAGAGAATAATCAAAGTTACTAGATAATACTTGAGAAAAATGACTTTTGATTAGGGACTTGCTTCACCAGAATTGTTAATCTACTGAAGCTTCTTTAAATGATTCCCCAGGTCGTTTAAAATAAAAAATGTAACTAGATATCATAAATAGTTTACAATTAAAAGATTCATAATTACAATAGTAATGTTTGGAATTCAAGGAATAAGTAAATCTAGAAAACTAAAGCAATATAATTGACTTTTATTGTGATCTATCGACTAATATCTCTTCTAATCTTATAGAAAATATTGATCAAATACCTTCATTGCAGAATTGTGAAATCAAGCCATCAACCTATTCTGGATGCAGACTCTTAAAAAGCATTCAGTCAAAATAGTAGAAAAATCTTGAATATAGAAATCCTTAAATACAAAAAACTATATATTAAATTTGCTAGAAAATTTATTTATTTTATTTCTGTGAAATATGCCATATTTACAATAGAATAATATATATAATTGTGAATTTAAGTATTATTTAAGCTTTTTATTTTTGATGTTCGAGGCAAATAATTATTTTAATATGAAGTATAATTTATTCCTTACTTTAAACTTGTGTAATTATTCATTAATTTTCCATCAAAAGTATCAAATCTTTAAATAAAAACATTTTTTTCTGTATTAAGCAAATAATTTTACCAATTTATATAAATAATTATGAGCAAATATAATTTAATTTATGAAGAAAAGTATTTTTTTTTCTAATAAAAATTATAGTTTTAAATAAGTAGAAACTTTTTAATAATATAATAAAATGGGCTCAAATAGTAAAAATATATAAATTTACTATTTAAGCCCATATTAAATATAATAGTAAAAAATCAAAAATTTTATTAAAAAAATAATAATTATAATGTTTGAATATTGATAAAATAGATAAAAATTGGAAATTAGAGAAATAAAGATAGTTAATAAAAATGTAATTAATCTTAACTGCCAGTAAATACGAGAGCATTCAAAACCCCAAAACCCTTTCAGTAGTTTGATTGAGTTTTTGATTGATAAAAGTAGACTATTAGTGCATACTTTATTTGGGTTTTAATTGGGTTTATGTAGGGGTTTAATGTTTAAATATTAGTATTTTAAGTGAGTATAACAAGCGAGTTTTTAAAATATTTCACACAAACATAAGCTTAGAGTCATGTGGCAGTTCTCTGAATTTTATCTTTCTAAGTTGATGTTTGATTGTTTCTATTGTTTGTTAATTCTCTTAGCTTGGCTTGATAATAGTTGAGTATGCAAGTTCTCTGAGACCTCCATTTATTTTATTTTTATCGAGATATTGTTTGATTCTCTGCTTAGAATCTCTCTCACCCTTGCAGCTAAAGTAATCGTTTCTTGGCATGTCGCTCTCTATTATTATTACTGCTAGAGCCCAGATATCCCATTAAGTGTCTCCATCTCTCCAATCCTCTCTCTCTGGAAAATATCCAGGAGTACCGTATACATTTCCTTATGCAGAGGCTTGCACTCTTTGAGCTCTGTTGAAGTCTATAATATAAACTCTAAGAGGCTGAAAATTCAACATGATATTCTCTGGCTTTAAGTCTCTATGAACATAACCTAGCTTGTGAAGCTCTTCAATCCCCTCAACTATCTGCTATACAATCTAGCCAATTTATCTCTGACATCTATTGTCAGATAAGAATTCTCTGTAAGTCATTTCAAGTAATGGAAGCCTGAAGGCTACATGATCTTTACCAAGTAAAATAGCATCAAGCTATATGATATGCCTGCACTCATTTAACTTTGCCTTTTAAAGAGCATAATACTCTTTTGCAAATTCCATTTGGAACTTGTCATTAGCAAGGAAGTAATTGAAGGGATATATCTTGTAAGCATATTAGTCATCAGTAATGACTCTCTTCTCTATTTTATCTTCAAGAGTGAGGTAGCTTTCTAAGAATCTAAGTCAATGATTTTTAATATGGGAATCTTCAATGCCTCTATTTTAACCATAATTTTATTGATCTCAGAGACTGGAAAGTTCTTGACTGCTTTCTTTCATTTTAACTTACTTCTAGACTTCAACTCTAAGAGACTCCACTGGGTTTCTTGATTTTCTCTTTTAGAGGAATCTATTCCCTGTGGGTTCATGAATAAAGACAAAAGTTTAATTGTGCTTTTTCTTTAGGTGCACTTTGAGGTCTCTAGTATGAGAATATGGCTTCTCACAGAACTCACAGACATACTTCCCATCTTTCTTTTAATGCTTGAGATATAACCTTGGCATATCGTTGTGTATATCTCTCCAAGTGTCTCTTATAAGTTGACTTGTAAGGGAAAACTTTATTGCATTCTTTGCATTAATAGTCAACTTTAGTTGGTATTTATTAATGCTCTATGGAGGGTAGTTTAACCTCCTCCTCAATTTACACACCTTCTATGATAGCCTCCTACTTAACTTATATTTAAATCTCAAAGCTAGACTGGTCAAAGTTGTCATAAGTAGGCTCCCACTGAGTACAAGCGTCTCTGGTCTCTACTTTTCTTGGTTGCTGGAATGATAACTTTTATTGACATCATCCAAGTAATGCCGCTCTTCTCAAAAGGTTAGCGCTCATTTTAGTTTTCTGATATATTTTCTTATAATAATGATAAAATCTACCTAGATAAACTAATATAGTAGTGTATAAGACACTCTGGTAGATTCTTTGCTGAGAGGTAAGAAAATTAACTAACCATAAAAGACTGTAAGTTGACATATTTTATGAGAATTTTATACATTTAGTAAATTAAAATACTCCTAATGAAGTTTTGTTTCTTTAGGAGGTCCTCCAAATCAAGTTTTAACTTAATTTGGAGGTTAGGTTATTAAACATTTTTAAATTTAATATGCTCCTAATAAGTTTTAACCTTAAAATTTTACTCCTAATAAAGTTTGAACTTAATTTGGAGAACCTCCTAAAATAATTAAACATTATTAGGAGCAATTTAATGGAGATAGATTGATAAAAATGGAAATCAATCTGTGAAACTTGGAGCAAGTTTTTCAATGCTTCTCGACATATCTTTTCAAGGGTTGACCTCCAGTAGGTCCTCCCTATTTAGTAGTAAGATTTTAATAAACTTTGAATGGATATCCATAATTTTAAATTTCATTAACATTTCTAGAAAGAGGAAGCAAGATGGAGCATATGAATGATGCAATGAAGAGAATTTAATCTCAAGATTTAATAGGAAAATTTCGAAGTAAAGAGGACCTTTATAGATAATTAGTATAGCAAGGTAAGTTCTTAAGTAAGATTAATAAATTCATTATAGTTGGATTGTTCTTGCCAACTTAGGAGGGAACTAAAATCTCATTCTTAAAAGCCTTACTGAGTGAAGAGAAAAAAGCTTTTAAGTCTAATGAAATTAGGATGATAGAGATACCTAACTACCCTGAAATATCAGTTACTAACCTATATGATGATGCTATGAGTGATGCGGACGTAGCTCTCTACCTTCCATCAAAGCTACAGCTCTCTAATAAGTTGCCACAGAGAAACTTCTTCTTTAGTGTTCTTGCAACTCTGAAACCTGAGTACTTAAATGAAGTTATTTAAGAAGCTCACAAGAAACGATACAGCCTCTCTCCTGAAGAAAAAGAGAAGCAAGGTATTAAAATAAGTGATACCTGGCTGTAGGAACTTCAAAAGCATCCTTTCATCTCAAGTAAGCTTAGTCTTCTAACTTTAAAGAAAAACCTGGTACTGCTATATACTTGATGAAAGAGCGCAGCAAATTAAACAGAGAGAGAAAGTCTCAAGTAAAGCATGAATTGAGTAAGAGGCTCTTCAAAGATTTCTAAAACCCAGACGAGATGAACATAGATGCAGGGGCTGGCACTAATAGAAGAAACATAGGCCCAAGCAAGCCTTAAGAGGAAGAAAAGAAAGAGAAGCCAAATCCCTTTACGGGCAAAATTTAATATGTGAACTTATTCATTTGTTTAAATCTAATACTTATTTATATACACAAAATCTCCCTTCTCTTGCGCACACTTTAGCTTTCTCATCACTGACTCTTTTAGCATCACTCTTAATAAAATCGACTGTATCTATCTTTAAATCATGCATCAGACGGTAGAGCAGCAATTTCTTATAATGACCTTTCAATAACCCCCAATATAATTCAATTCCATTGAACTAAGGGCTGTAAGGAACATTAAATACAGGTGTTATGTTTAGCCTTTCATATTCCTTTCTTGAGTCTTTAGTTTTATGAACTAATAAGTTATCAACGAACAGAATAATCTCTTAGTCATCGTATTTGTCTCTGAGTTATTGTAAGAACTTAATATATTATTCAGTCTTTATAGAGCGAGGGTGGATAACATAAGTCTCTAGGTCACTATCTTCACTGATTCCACCAAGGATTGAATGAGTTTACACCTTAACTTTTTAGTCATAAACTTCTATATTACTATACCTCTTGTACCAAGACCTTGATATAAATGTATTGAATGTAAATACAGCTTCATCAGCGTGTATGAACTTTATATTATGCGTTTAAGACCTCTGCATTTAATCGAATATATAATTTAAATTATCTTATAAAATGGAACTTTAAAGTCAATCACTCTCTTAATGCGATTGACTGTCTTGTAAGATATTCCATTCTTTTTATATATGTTTGCTATAGATTAAGCAGAGATTTGAAGCTCAGGATATTGGCGATGAAACATCACAGCTCTCTAGGCCAGAGAGAAGTGAGCCCAGTATTTAAGAGTCTTATCATTAATTAGATAATCGATATGATGCCGCTAAAATTTTAAAGGTCTCTTAGGCTTAGAATTAAGATGCTATCTCTTTAAATTCAATGCTAGTAGACAGTGAGACCTCACAGTTGCTGGTGATTTATGGAGTAGCCTTGCTATAGACGTATAATTTCAGAACAGGCTTGAGTTATTCACTATATTCATCACATCCATAACGCAACTTAAACAATAAATCTATATACTAACTGTCATAAACTGATCCCAGACCTCGCATATTCTCACTTAAAATACTAATATTTAAACATTAAACCCCTACATAAACCCTATTAAAACCCTAAAAAAGTATTCACTAATAGTCTACTTTTATCAATCAAAAACTCAATCAAACTACTGAAAGGGTTTTGGGGTTTTGATTAATCTTCTTTTGATTCAAATTTAAAATCTAATTAATTAATAACGATTTATATATAATTAATATTAGTGGTCCAGTGGTCTGGCAGAGTCTTTAGCGGACCACTCGTAAATAATTATATATATTTTAAAATAAATTACGAATGTGTAGACTGCTAATGGAGTCAATGTACATGAGACCACCAAGCTGGATATTTAATTGACTGTGAGGCTACTGTAGACTAATAACAACGCGGAGGAATCGGAAAGTAATAGTAATTATAATGTCTCAAAACCGCCACTAATTCATCTTACAGGTGCAGAATGATGGCAGCTCCGACCTCTGGAAGCAGTGCCAGCGCGAAATAACTAGTAGAATTGCGAGGTTCAGTCATATCGAAGTATACACTGATCGTTCTAATTAGATGTACTACCTCAGCATTCGCTTCAAGACAGATTCAACCGGAGCACACAAGTCATATTTCACTGAAAAGAGGCGTAAGGGTACAGGTATTATTAAAGAGCTTGAACTAACCGTCAAGCTTCTCGCACATCAGACATTTGATCAGTTCGCATAGGCAGTGGATGGAGTAAAATTGATATACAGACCCTCTCAGAATTACAATATTTTCAACACCAAACAGAATGCTAAAAAGCAAAAGGACTTGTATAATGAGGAGTGCGGGGCCAGAGTTGTTTTGGATGTGACAAATGACTATAAAGCGAATTAAGTGATTTGAGAGATGGTCTATAAAATTAATCAAAATTTTAATCTTAGAAAATATAGTTCATCAATTTCTTGCACCTAGATCAGCATCAGTTATTGTACTAATCTCGAGATCGGTGCTCGTTCACATCATCAGGTTTGAAGCATCAATAGAAGTCGAGTTGTAAGATCATACGTTCAAATTTCAGCCACATATCGATTTAAGACTGCTAATCTAACGATCTGTTGACAAGGCAGTCCTCCATTTTATTAGGTGAAATTTTAATAAATTAGAGATTTTAATACATTAAATCAGACGAATTAAAACTTTTTGAGTTTTAATAATTAATTAATGATAAAAGTTTTAACTAGTAATTTTAATCTATAACGAATTGTTAATAGTGATGTCTTGATTAATTTAAAACTGATACTTATTAATTAAGACCATGTCTGATTTAATGTATTAAAATCTCTAATTTATTAAAATTTCACCTAATAAAATGGAGGACTGCCTTGTCAACAGATCGTTAGATTAGCAGTCTTAAATCGATATGTGGCTGAAATTTGAACGTATGATCTTACAACTCGACTTCTATTGATGCTTCAAACCTGATGATGTGAACGAGCACCGATCTCGAGATTAGTACAATAACTGATGCTGATCTAGGTGCAAGAAATTGATGAACTATATATTCTAATTCGCTTTATGATTAAGAGGCTTTCAGGGTCGCAGAGTAAAATAAAGACTACATTAATATGAAGTCTCATGATATTTCTCAGCTGGTGGCCATTGCTAAGTAATACAGTCAAATCAACTACGCCGATCAAGTAATACAGAAATCCGGAGTCGCCATTAAGGAGAAAGTTCCAATAATAACATCACTACAGGAATTTATCTTAGAACTAAGAAGGAATGGCGATGATTCTAGTACCCCAAAAGATGCCGATCTTAAAGCGATGGGTTATCTCCACATTCTTGATGTTCTTTACTAGCTCCTAATCAAGCGCAAGAATAGTAAGATTCACAGCTTATCGATATACGGGCCCACCAATTCCGGGAAGACAAAAATCACTCACATTTTGGGGGAGATATTCGTGTGTGAACAGTATGTGCAGTCTAACTCATTTTCACGTCCTCAAGAAGTAAGGCAAGGCGGGTGAGTCACAGATTCTTATCGCAAATGAGATTAATCTTACCAAGGCATTTGGATCATCTGGAATGGCAGAAATGAAACGGCTGATGGAGGTTGAAGGGATGGCTATTGAACAGAAGCACGACGGCGTAGTGTACAAATGCATTGGCTGCTTCACAGTGATCACTTCAAACACACTGCCATTCAATAGTATGGTCCCCCGAAGATGCCAATGCCTTTAAGGCTCGGTGTATACTTGCCAATCTGAAATTCAGATATAGAGTGGGGAGGAGCATTCCCCTTGACTGCTCCGACGGTAGCACCCTTCTTCAATGCAAAATTTCTCGCGGCGAGAAGGAGATTAAAGAGAATAACTGAATGCATCAATCAGTGATCTGAGACAGGACCGGAGAAAAGTCTCATGCACATTGACTCCATTAGCAGTCTACACATTCGTAATTTATTTTAATATATGTATATATATAAACCCAAATACATATATGCGTGATAAATGTATAAGGTATAGTGATGATTTAATATCGATAAATAGCGAAATTCCAAACTTCACAATTTAACTTATTATGAGAGGGCCAATTCAAGAGTCTTAGAAAGAGAGTTTTTAAGAATACTGCTAATTGCAGTTTGAGTGTTCTAGTGATCATATATTGTTGAAAGTGTTCCTTATACTATACTAAGTCCATATGACCATAAAATCCAGTAGCTTTCCCAACTATTTTTTCCAAAAATTCAACTTTAGTATAAACCCCCCCTTTTATAGGGTCTAAAATCCAGTCTGAAGTCTAGAATCCAAAGCCAGTCTGGACCCCCTTCAACCATGACCTCGATTTTCGAAAACGAGTGCCTTTGCTTTCCATTCTACTTTCACTGCACATTTCTACTGGTTATATGTACGTTATGAACAGTGTAGGGTTGAATTCGCCATTAGGCCCTCGGATTTTTCGATTTTTCCAAAAAGCCAATTTTCAATGAGGCCAGACTCGAAAAGCACTGAAAAGACCCATGGCTGGTCCGCCATTTCTTGCAAGCCTATTTTTTCACCTTTATATGTTGGTATTAACATAAGCAATGCATTTGAACTGGTTTGCGGGCTGTAGCTCTTTAAATCCATTGGATAAGTGAAGGAGAGAGGTTTTTCTTATAGTAAATTTGAAGTCATGGTATTTTTTAATAATCCACCTATTAAATTTAAAAATCCAGTATATAATACTATAATCAAAACTTAAAAATACCATGAATCCAGCCCAAGAGCGGGATCAGCTTGCTGAGTCTTTTCCCCTATAGATTAAAGAACGAAGCCCTGGTAAGCTTTTTTCCTTTACTAAGCACCTATATTAGAGTTAAGGAATGATAATTCAAATGAATAGTTAGCTCAACTTATTGAGCAGGGTGATCGGATTTTTGAAAATCTTGAAGCCAAGGCTAATATTGATGAGGGCGGCAAAGTGAAGGGCATTAAAGCTGAGTACAAGGGAGCCCAAGATAGCGTCAAAATCAATAGAGCAAAGGAATTCCTACATTTCAACAACTATGATTTGAGTCTCCTGTTGTAGCAGGAGGATTTCAAAGGCTATTAAAAGACATGGGATTTTTAGAACGTTGTGAGAATGTTTATAAACAATAACAAAAGCAAGAAAGCCAAGAACAGCAGTGATACCAAGTCACTGGCCTCTGAAAATCTTAACCACTCCCTCTCAAACGAGGAAATGAAAGTGAGTGAGTTCCAGACTACTGTTGAGCTTAGCAAGTGAATCAATGCAAGCTCCAAGACCCTTACCTTAGCTGGTTATTAACTATGGCTCAATCATTGGCCATGAGGTGTTGGTCAAGCACTTTTAAAGCTTCAAATAATCAAATTATTAATAATAGGAACAGATCCTTCAAGATATAATGGCCCGCAACACCCAATCACTCTTTTCGTTCCTTTAGCACTTTGAGATGGCAAATGAACCCTAAGTGAACCAAGGGCTCTTCTATTTAATTACAGAGTTGATCTCAAGTAACTAAAAGCTAGACTAAGACTCCAAGGCTCGTATCTTCTAGGCTGCCCTCAGTTACTATACAGGGGAAAAATATCAGCCAGAAGAGACTTAATATAAGAAGCAATTCTCTTACTTATAAGGTCACCCAATGCTAGACAAGCTATAGGCTTAGCCAACTTGGTCTTTATTACTGAGGCAACATGCCTAAGTAAGCAGCTTGCTATAAGTCTAGAAGCTAAACGACTCTAATCCAGGCATCATTCAGCTTTTGGCTTAAACATGGCACTACTTTTCAATTGACCCTTAGGTCTTCAAACTAATACCAAATTCCTTCTTTATAATGAACGTGCCTTTTATTATCTTGCTTAAGCAAGACTGTGGATTGAACCTTATAAGAGACATTCCAGTAGAGTATACAGAGTACTCTGTAAGAATATGTGCCTTATGCTCTGCCCCTAACTTAGAGTCTTTAAAAGACTACATATCTTCAACAAGGGCAACCTTCTTATAAAAGCAAGAAGTCATCGACAAAGTCTCAATGGTGCATTTTATGAAAGGCCTTGCTTCAAGACTGCAAAGCAGAGATTAATAATGGGTAGGGAAGATTGAACAAATCAGGAAAGTATAGTAGTTGATTGTGAATGCGCAAGTCGTGAAAAATGTATAGTTAAGCATTCACACTATTGACAACTGTCTAAACTGTGACTTCTCTAACCTTGATAGAATAATGCAATTGCCAAGGACTATGGAAGCCTTCTCTGAAAAGGCTGTTAATGACCTTCTTTAGCTATTCAAGAATGAGAACTTATGTAACCAAGTAGCATCCAGATTCAATAGCAGGTCTCCAAAGGAACTCTTAAGAGTAAGTCCC